>JAVSBS010027216.1:0-23367 GCA_033124195.1 Coracias cyanogaster | reverse complement strand
GGCCAGTGGCGTGACCAACCCGATGCGCGCCTGCCGGTACAGCCCCGCCAGCACGGGACGCGGGAACGGCCGATGGATGAACCGAATCGGCGTCCAGTTCAACGTCGCGAACTGGCCGTTGATGCGTCCGGCCAGGTGTTCGGTCTCCTCCCGGATGTCCTGATAGGCTTCGACCTCGCCCCGCGTCGGGGGCGCGATCTGCAGGAACGAGATCTTCTCATGCAGGTCGGGGATCTTTTCCAGCAGCAGCTGATAGGCCCGGAACCGCTGCGGGATGCCCTTGGAATAATCCAGCCGGTCGACACCGATCATCATCTTGGCCCCGGTCAGCAGGCGCATGCGGTCGCTGTCGGGGGCGTCTGCTGCCTCGGTGATGAAGGCCGCGGCGTCGATGCCGATCGGAAAGACCTGCGTGCGGACCATGCGTCCCGACAGCCGGAAGCGGTCCGGCGCAACCTGATCGCCGTCCGCCAGCTGGCGCGCGCTTTCGGCAATCGCCTCCATATCCAGAAGCTGAGCATGGGCAGGGGCTGTGAGCCAACCCGGGGTGCTCCACTACATGAAAACACCATGAAATTTTCTATCTTCGTATATCGAGACCAATGCTTGGGAAGTGACTGAATGATCCCCCAGGAGAGGGCTGCCTCGGCTCCGGAGCCCCCAGCTCTGCACTAACCCTAACCCCCACCACGCTTGATGCATCCCCAGCAGGGCCCGGCTGCAGGGGCTCGGTGCCCCCAGCTGAGCAGGAGATGGAAGAATTCCACTTACTTTGCTTTTTTTGTTTGTTTTTTTGGATTGATCATTTTCTGGAAAACATCAGCACAGCACAGGACAGTACTACCCACCCTAAATGTGTCGCTATATACATTCTACATAAGCTCTATAGCAATCACATGTAAACATCATCATTGTGAGGAAATACTAGGACAGAAAAAGGCAAAGCTACAATGAGGCAATTGCCAGTAGCAGATGCTCAGTCTCAGCCAGAGCTACTCATGTTTGCTAAGGTGGGATGAGAAGCAGGGGAGCTTGTGGCAGGACAGATGTCAAGCCTTGCTGCTGAGACTGAAATGGCACAAGGACTGTTCCCTGACAGTGACCTGCACCAGCGGCAGGCTGGGGACCTGCAGTTCAAACCCTGCAGTGGCCTGTGGGCCCTCACGCTGCCAGGCTGGGTGTCATACGAACCACGGCTTCCCTGAAAGCGGGGAGAAATCACCAGGTAACTGTGGTGGTAACGGCACTGCCGGCATTCCTGCTCCCGCCAGAGACCAGCTGCACGCGCATCCCCGGAGCCAAGGGCCACCTCGGCAGGGTGCAGGCTCTTGGCATCGCTTCTCATGCAATTTCAGAGGCTTTGGTCCTACTTCCTGCAAACAAAATAGTACCCACACCAGGGGGATGAGAGGAAAACCCCTAAGTCATGTTGAAGGGAGACTCCAGGAGACTCTAATCTATCTATTGGCAGAGTTAAGGCTATAATTCTATCTACATAGGATGGCTGAATCCCTAGTGGTCCCTGGGTCTGAAAAATAAATAGAGACAATGACGATGGCTTGAAGAGCAGCAAGATTCCCACTCCCTATGGAGAACAGTGCCTCTGGGCAGCTCGCGGTGGGGTTTGCTCCAGCTGGTGCTGGGCTTTCTCCCCCTCCCACCTCACCCAGAGATGGAGGACAAGTTTGCAAGCAGATGTTGGCGTAGTGCTGCTTAAGCATGCCTTAAATCCAGCACTGCCAGGCAGCCCCGAGGGCCCCAGCCAGAGGCAGAGCAGGAAAGTGTGCCACGGGGCACTGGCAGGCAGTGGGCAATGGATCCTGGGTGCCAACTGGGTGCTGGGAAAGTGTATGGCTTATCAGGTACGGGGCAGGGTGCACACGGGGCATTGGGTGGGTGGGCACTGGGTGTGGCTCTGCCTCTCTGGATTTTGGGCTGGCTGCAGGCAGGGATGCTCGCTTCGCTTAATTTGCAGGGGGTGGAAGGGAGTGGGGAGCAAGCCGCTCGGCCCAGCTGGTTTCCCAGCCACCCAAGGAGACAGAGAGATGCCAGCTCCTTCACAGAGACCCAAAGGTGCCCGTTCCCCAGGCTGTGCCAGCAGGACCTGCTGGATCAAGCCTGGCCGGCTCCGGCCCTCGAGCATTCTCTCCTGGCTCCAAAGGCATCGGAGGGCTGGAGTAGCACTGGCTGGCAGGCATCAGTCCTGCATACCCCTGGGTAGTGCATCCTTCTACCACCCCTCTCCTTCATGCCTGCATAGGGCTGGTGTGCCCCACCACTCAGCAGCTCCATCACACACCAGGACCGAGCTCAGCATCTGGGCGCCATAAGCCAGCCGGGCTGGGGGCTGGGACCTGGGGCCATGTGAGCAAGAAGAATGGCTTTGACAGCAAAGTGGGCGACCCCAACGTGACCGCCGAGCACCCTGGTTTGCTGGCGGGGAGGTGGGTGCCTCCACGGCCAGCGGGTGAATGCTGACTCCGTGACTCTGCTCTGACCCCTCATTTGCTGAGTGGCAAGTGCCTCATTACAGTGCATAGTTAAAAATCAAGGAAGCGGTACAATAAATCTGAATTACAGTACATCTGAGCCATAAATACATTTTTTAAAGTATATACTTTTTTTTTCTCTTCTTCTATTAAAAATTAGTTTATAATCCTGATTCTATTCACAATTAACAATTTCATCATCACACACTACGGACAAGAAAATGTTATGGTGAACACAGCTGCAACTCCACAACGGGAGCACGGGGGGGCCGGGAGGAAGGAGAGGGCCTGGGGGGCTCCCAGGCTCACCCTAAAACAACCAGTCAGAAGCAGGGAGACTAATGTGTGGCAGTGAGACATCAACACCATGGGGACTCACAGACAGAAGCAGCTTTGTTCAATGTAAACATCGATCGGAAGGGACAGCAGTCTCTCTCTCGTGCATGCGTGCTCTCGCTCTCTCTCGCTCGCTCTCGCTTTCCACAGACTGAATAATTTCTTTGAAAACGTAAACATATTGGAAGTGCCTTGACTGAGGTATTGAGGTATTCCTCCAAGGTTAAGGCTGTTACCGATGCAGGCTTAGCTGGGCCTCCTGCAGCAAGCTGTCAAAATCCATGGTCTCATACTTGCTTTTCACTGGAGCTGGGGAGGACTCCTCCATGCTGCAATCTGCGAATGACACGGACACAAAGCAGCCGGGTCAGGGGAATGGGGCACGGGCGGGGAGGGAAACTGAGGCACGGCAGGGCACTGCTTGTTCCCCTGCTGCCGGCATGCCAGCCTGGACGAGGCGGTGATGGCCAAAGGGAGAGGGGACAGTGCTGTCTGTCCCCTATTGCAAAGAAGCCGTTGGGCAGAGAGGCCATAGCAGTGCCCAGCCCAGCAGGTCACAGACACCCATTTCCAGGTGCGCAAAAATCTGCGGGATGCAGCTGAATTCTGAGGCGCTTGCTGGTTGCAAGGAGAGGAGTGTCTGCCTGCAGCGCTCCCCAGCCTCCGTCAGAAGTGAACAAACAGTGCCACCGCAAAGCCTGGGAAAGCCAGCAAACACCAGAAATAAGGCTGCCTGATTTAACAGCAGCTGAACCTTTTTTAGGTGTCTATTTTTGAATGAGCCATGAGTGGCACAGTTGCATTTTGCCTCTGCCTGTGAGCTCCCCATCTCATCCTGTACCAGGGCGAGCAGGATTTTAGGAAGGAGGCTGGCTGTGCAATAAGGGGGTGACTGCTGGCCTTGCAGCAATCTCCAGGTGAGGGGCAGAGAGGAGGGATTCTCCTATGCAGGGGCACAGCTCTGGCCCCCCTCACCACAGCACTACACAGCCACATGCCAACATCTTTCTCACAGGGTGCTGTTTCCCATCTTCTCCATGCCCAAAATGATAGACCCTGGGATTTATTTAAATGAACAACAGACATTTGCACCCACATTCGAAGTCAGAGGGGTTGCTGCTCTGAGTAGATGAGATGTTATAAGGTGCTAAAAGATCAAGCAGTACTTGTATCAGACTGGTCATCCAGACATAAGCCAAGATTTAGGGCTTTGTTTTCTGGGCCTCAGTCTCTCCTGCATGAAGTGGAGAATACTCTATATACTAGAACCACTTCACCCCCTGCAGAGAGTACAGAAAGAAACGTGCAGTGTTGGTGAAACTCCTGAAGACCACAGCAACAAGGACTGAGTGAAGCCTGGATCACATTTCTCTTGCAGGACTGGCATAGTGTTCCACCCTCTCCCTCAGCTCAGGCTGCATCCCTGTGGAGGGATGGGGTCCAGCGAGACGCTGGCTAACATGTTTGCCAAGTGAGGCAGGAGGTCTTGCAGAAGACCATATAGCACAGAAAGAGCTCATGCAATCACTGCACATTTTGGTGCAGTCATTTTGGTTCAAAAGTGCATATGCAGTGTGGTGAATCTGTCCTGCGGAGCAGCAACCATCCAGATCATCTTCTGGGCTAATGAGATGTTGCTGACTGATCTCTCTAATGACTGGAAAGGGAATTCTCTGCTGGAAAGCATCCAGTGCTGTGTAGAAATGCAGCGGAGACAGGAGGGTTGTGGTCAGTTGAGCCCCAGCAGCCCTGGGCTGCGGTGCTACATTTTGCAGCCAACACACTCCAGGTCCTCAAGCCAGTTGCTTTTCTTCCCTCCTCTCAGTTTCCCAAGCCATCTGCCTGAGCTAAGAGCAGCTACGTGAAGCCATAGGAGAGCTAGTGGGCTTTTCCTGCAGGCTCTAAAGATGTTTAGGATCCTTGCACGACTAGGGTTCAGCAGTGCAATGTGCTGTTACATCTCTGTGCTGATAAACAAGATGCTTTGGAAAAAGCAGCTGCTGCTTTCTTACCCAAGTCAGTGTATCTGGTCCAGAAGAAGTGCCCAAGGCCACCAGAGCTGAGCTGGAATGAAGGCTCGTTCCTCTTCCTTAGCGAGGTGCCGTTCTTCAGAGATAAGGCGGCATGCTCTGAATACCGGTAGGTGATGAAGCCATATTTATCCCCCCTGAGCAACCAGAAAAAGAATTCAGGATGCAATGGGCCCCGTAGCCCCTCTGATGCACCTTCTGCCCAGCACTGCGCCCCTGTCTCTCCATCCTGCTGGCCCTCCTGTCTCTCCCCATTGCCCTTGGACCTGGGGACACACTGCACCTCCTTGCCCAAAGAGCTGAGACCATGGGCTTGGCTGACTGAAGGGGCTGATGTGGCATAGAGCATTTCACCCACAGGCACGTGCTGGATTTTCTGCAGCCACTGGAGCCCCAAACTGCAGCTTGCTTCCCACCCACCTGTTAGTCCTGGACAGGACCTGACACTCCACAATTTCACCAAACACTTCAAAGCGTTTCTTCAGTTCGCTGGAGCTCATGCTGCTGGAGAGGTTTCTGATATACACCACCCGGCCTTCCCCCTGGCAAAGCAAGTGAAACATTTCAGGTTCCAGGACCCCACACCTCCGCGTTGCCAACGAGCATTGGAAACATGGGGCCATAGAGGAGTCCTGGCAAGCTAGCACCAGGAATCAGGCTGCAGCAGAGCAATACTGCAGCAGGCATGGCCTGACATCTCCAGGGTCTGGCCATCCCTGCTCCAGCTAGCTCACAGGTGTCATCCCCAGGACACCACTGCTGCAGGGCACAGCCATACCCAGGCTGAAGCAGCCACCTCCCCCTTCTTCTCTGAACTTTCTCCTGCATTCCTGCGGCTTTTTCAGCTTCTTCTGATGAGGATGCCAGGAAATATTCCCAAGAATTGCCAGGGGCAAAATTCAATTGCATTGCAGGAAAAAAATGCCAGAGGGGCATGCGTGAGCGTCTGCATGTGTGTGTGCATATGCACAAGTATAGAGGACCAAGTTATTTCCCTGCACGCCCATCTCCCACCCAGCTTTCACCCATGGGCACACACTGGGTTCCTGGTGCACGAGGCTGCCTCTGCAGCAGGACCACATCTGTAACGGCTGAGCAGCTTCAGGGATTCCCCAGCTCATCCCACTAATTGCCAAAGCCAACTGTGCTGCAGCACCAGTATAGGATGCTCTGGGCATTTCTGGGCCGAGGACTCTGTGTATTGCCAATCACCAGTGGCTTCTACTTCATGTTGGATTTTTCTCTCCCCGCTCTCCCTCCATGTCCTTGTTTAGCACTGGCCTTGCACCAAGAGCTCCTTCGGCCAGGACTAATGGACTCCACCACTGCTTTTCTGGAACAGAAGACAAACTAACGGCTGGGGATTGCTTTGTCCCAGTGTGGGGTCCCTGCTCAACTTACGATGGCCTTTTCCCGCTTCTTCTCCAGCTGGCCCTGGTGCCCGTTCCCGCCCTGACACTGCTCGCCGTTCTCACACCTGGGAAGCAAGGAAGAGGAAGTCAGCTGGGGGCATGAGGAGGGGTCCGGTGGGGAAACTTGAAACATCAAAAAGAAGCTGAGGCACATGGTGCCTGCAACAGTGGGCGGGCAGACACTCTGGAGCACCAGCAGCTGAGGAGAGATGGGGGTCTGGAAACATTGGAAAGGACACTGTGAAGTCCTTTCTGATAGATGCCGGAGAGGGTTCCCAGCTGGCGCTCAGCCCTTCCCAGGCATGGCTGTGGCCCCTGCCCATTCCCCATCGCTCCCAGAGCCATGGAAACCCCTGGCTGCTTCACCCAGTATTGCTTTTTCTAGCCATGTATGATGTTTGCAGCAGCTGCTGATGCAGTACCAATTATTTCAATAGTTTTTCTTTTATTAATTAGCATCTTTACTACTTGGGCCAGCAGAGCAGAGGGAGCCGGGGCTGCCACGCACTGGGGCAAAAACGTAGGGGGCAAGAATGGTCACACATGCCCCCACTATAGTCTCCCTGTACCTGAAGGTGCGCCTGCTTGCGGGTGATCGGGACCGGCAGCATGAAGACCCTGAGCTGGACCTGCTCCGGGAACAGTAACGCAAACTGGTCCTGGAAAGGGGGTTTCTCCTCAGGCACAGCTTGGTGTCGCCATGCTCCTCTTCCTCCTCCTCTTCCTCCTCCTCCACTGGGGAGCTGCTCTCACTGCAGCTGTCTTCAAAGACGGTGTCATACTCGGGGGTCTTGCAGAAGACCATGTCCTCGTCATCAAGAGCACTGTCCAGAAAGCCAAAGTGCTTTGTTAAGCTGGCTCTTATCTCCTGGTCTCTCAGCTGCTTGACGGCACCCTTCCACAGCATCTCGCCGCCAGCATCCTTGCCGCTGAGGTCCAGTCCCTGGTAGTGGGCAGCAGGGACCCTCCTTTTGTGCTCCATCTCCACCTGGCCTGGGGGCTCCCACGACTTGAGCACCTTCCTCTGCAGGGTGGCCTCGGGCTTCAGCACCTGGCAGTAGTCGTGGTCCCCGAAGGAGCGGGAGAAGGGCCGCTTGAGCATGCCCTGTTGCTCGGGGAGCGGAGGGCGCCCAGCAGCTCGGCTCAGGTGGGCGAAGAGCTCTGTCCTCTCAGGGTGCTTCCTGGGGGCTTTCTGGGAGGCTGCTGCATCCCCTGTGCCCTCAGAGCTGGGGGCCGTCCCGTCCTCCTTCCCCGGCTCCTGGGGGATGTCTGGCTTGTACAGGTCTTCCTCAGCGGGCTTATACGGCGGAGTGGTGGGTGGTGTAAGACCTGAACCCCCACCCAAACAAAGGGCAGGAGTCAGCTCTGCCCCCAGTATCCTGCCCCATCCCACCCCAGCACCAGATCTTGTGGTGGAGGAGGCTGCTCAGCCCCTGCAGCCTCATCCAGCAGCACTTGGGGAAAAAGAAGGATGCCTGATCCTAGCAGGGACCAGAGGACTCTCTCTTCCCTCCTGGCTCATGCAGGGGCCCCCCAGCCCCCTAGTTCTAAACACCTCCCCCTGAGCTGCTCACAGTGCTTGGATGAGGGGCAGAGCATAGGAAGTCTCCTGCGTTTGTGGTGCAAAGCGGGTGTCCTGGGCCAGGGGATGAACATGGTCCCTTGGCTAGGCTCAGCTGGAGCTGATGACTCCAGGCTGAATTAAGGGTAAATTGGCTCCCTCCCCAGGGAGGATTTTTGCAAAATTAGAAAATTAGAAGCCCATCCTACCTGCTGTCCCACACAGCTCCACAGTTAGCATTGGCTCAAAATTTCTCTTCCCAAAGGCTGGGTCACTGGAGAACAGCAGAAAATAAGGAGAAAGTGTTTAGCTGAACCACAATCCTAACACCCAAAAGGAAGCTGAGAAAATGCTGCCTGCAAGCAAGGACACCCACCGCTGGCTGACAGAATAACCACGCGGAGGGGTGCGAGGGCAGCGGGGCAAGCAGTGTGCCCTCCCCATCCCAGCCAGAGCCCCGGGCCACATCCTTGCACCTGAGCACTGGCTGCGGTTTCCCACAGCCCCAGCTGCACGGCTCAGTCTGCTCTGCAAAAGCTGCTTCGCTTGCTTACTGCTCAGCCAGACGAACCCAGGTGGCTTTCCAGCCCCAGCATTGCTCCTTTAGCCCCATGCGCACTTACGTTTGTGCCAAGGACAGCGTGAGACACCGGGGGGGTTCTGAAAGGCAGGGAGAGAAGCAGGGTTACCAGCAGAGCTGTGTTCCCTCCAGTGCCTGCAGTTCTCATGGATGAGCCAGGGCCTCTCTACCCGCCCTGACCTGGCCAGGGGCTGGGGACCACGGGCGTTGCCTGCCTGTGAGTCTGCAGCATCTAAAGGAGGGCTAACATTGCCAAGGTTGAGCCAATCATGCTCACAAAGCGCTCATGGATAGCTGCAATTCTGGGGCACTGGTACGGCTGAACCCCAGTGGCCAGGCACCAGGAGATCCCATGGGGAAGAGGGACCTGGAGGGATGTGGCAGCCTGGTCCTTGCTGGGTTAGCACTACACTGGCTCCATCTCATTCTAAGGACAGGGAAACCGAGGCAGAAGGCCCTCATGGATTGAAACAGCACCTCAAAACGAGAACAGGCCCCCAGCTCCCCATGCATGGGAACCCACAGCCAGCCGTCACACGGGTCAGGGCTCGGCTGTGCTTGGGGCTGCTCACAGCTTCAGTGCCAGCTGAGTGCCAGGCACTCAGCCAGCAGCACTCGCCCACAGCAGAGATGGCCCAGGCAGTGCCACAGGCAGTGCGGACATACCCAGGAGGGGCAACCAGAGTGACAGCCCCCGGCCCCCTCACCTGCATGCTCCAGTAGGACACGGTGCCGGCTCTCAGCCCCATTGTCCACCTTGCCATCCCCGAGGGAGCCCAGGGACAGAGGCTGGAGCTCCGCCGGTGGTGCTGTGGCTCCCACCTCCACTTCAGCTGCGGGCTCCTCAGTGGAGAAACTCTCCAGTGCTGGGCACGGTGCAGGCTCCCTGCAAGCCAGGGCATCCTGGGGGCTGTGGCCATGCCCTGCTTCCCTGGAGACAGAGGACTCAGGGGGTGGCTCATCAAGGAAGGAGAGCCAATGGCCAAGCTCAGGGTTGAGTCTCTTGGAGCGGCGGACAGCGTAAACGGTGCTCTCCTGCTTGCGGACCATCTTCCCCACGACTGTGCTTGGTGTGCCCACATGCTTTCCAGTATCATCCTCAAGGCTATCCAGCTCCCTTGGTGCCTCTGCCTCGGCTCCAGTGATCTGCCGTGGCTCTCCCTTCTCCAGTGCCATTTTAGCTCTGGGTATGCAGGTCCCACCGGTGTCCTCCCCATCATGGGCTGGTGGCACAGGGGAGCATGATCCAGGTGGCTGGGCCAGGGCAGCGTACACAGGCTTGCCCAGGCGGTATGGCTTGCTCACATCACACAGCAGGTCCCGTGCCAGCAGCTCCTTCAGGATGGAGAAAGATGCTCCAGGCTTCTTGCAGCCCCCAGCTGCCTGCCTGGCACAGCCTGGCCGGCTCTGGGCGCTGCCAGCAAGGCCTGGCTGTGCGAGGCAGTCCGGTTTGGCTCTCTTGAAGGGGCTGCTGCAGGGCTGGGGCTTGGTGTCAGCGGCATCACGGGTGGGCAGCTTCCGGGGCGGCAGACAGTAGGTGTGCATGTAGCGGATGAGCTCTACCACTGAGTGCATCTCTCCCTCGCAGGAGAACTGGCTGCCAGAGCCGTCCTCCACCAAGGAGGTTTGGGTCACCGAGTCACCAGAGCTCAGCGAGTCCTCACTGGAGTCACTGTCATCCTCTTGATAGGTGCAGTCACCCGAAGATGGGTGGTGGCGGCTGCTGGGGCACTCCTCGGGTGCCCAGGGAGCTTTGGTCTGGGGGCAGGGAGCAGTGGAGGTGAGGTGCCGGTGCAGCTCGGTGCAGCTGCGGCTCTGCACCTGTGGGATGCTCACCCTCCTGTCCCGGGGACCCTCCACCTTTGGAGAGGAGAGAGGAGAAAGTCAGCCCTGAGCCCAGCACCACAACTTGACACAAGTACCAGGCATGGGGAAGAAGCCCATGGAGCCACCCCACATCCTCAAAACCCCCAGTTCTGGCTCACTTGTATCCTGACCTGCCTAGGGGTCAGTCCCAGGAGGTCCCCAGCGGCTGTGTAGGGCCAGCAGCCCAACTGCCCTGAGTGCGGCAGCCAGCATGCAATGATGCTCCTTCTCCCCAGGAGGGATTTGCTGCTCTTCCCAGGCAATCTAATTTGCCAGGCCTAATGCACCACACAATTACCATCAACCAAGTAGAAAAATATTTCATGGCAACTTCTGCTGGGTTTCAGGAGATTAGCTTAAGTGATGGGGTCGGCTCTGCAGCACAGCAGCTCTCCCTGGCCAATGGCTCCTGCCTTGGGCTGTGAGTCAGCAGGGAGAGGGGCAGGGGGGCAACAAGGTAGCACGCAGGGCTTACAGACCAGTGCTCAGGGAAGCTGGGAGAGGCCTGACCCAATTGGGTCCAAATGAGATCCAGATGTTTCTTAGCCCAGCACAAAGCCTGAACCTTTTGCTGAGCCTGGACTGTAGCCCCGACAGAGCCAGTGATGGGAACGCTGATGGTGACAATCCCTGCCTGTCCACAACCACTGGCCCAGCTCAGAGGCTACCCACGCTCCCCAACACTGTCCTTCAGTGACCTCCTTTAGGATGGCTTCCAGAGGTAGGTGCTGGACAGGCTTGAGCTCTGCCTGCTGAGGAAGTACCTTTGTGCAGGGCCGTGTGGGTCGGGACTTAGGGGTCCCCAGGCGCCGGGTGCTCCCATCCCGCTGAGCCTCGCAGCTTGGAGGCACATGCGATGGAGAGAGGAGCAACTTCTTCAGCTGCAAAGAGAAGTGGCAAGACAAGGAGTCGGCATCACAGCAAAGGCAACAGAAAGTGCCGTCGGGGCCGTAGCCCCTCAGCTCGCGCTGGTGCTGGGCATGTCTGTTGCTGAGCATCCGACCCAAAAATGGGGGACGGAAAATAAAAAGGCAGGGAGGCTTTTCCCACCTCCCCATGGCTGCAGGGCAGGCGTTCTGCAGCGCACAGCCCCGAGGCCCTCAGAGCTGTCTCCACAGCATTCACCCACCCCCAACCAGGTTGGGGCTGTGGGTACATGAGCGAATTTACTTTCCAAGGACATCCCCACTCCCATCAGACACACAGGAGCTGATGTGACATCCAAACTTCTCAGTCCATCAGTTCTGCCCTCAGGTAACGGGGACTTTACATTGGCATGAGCGATGGGTTAGGACACCTCGGTTGGGTCATCATGCAAGACTCATTTAGCTGAAACATCCAGAGGGGGCCTCAACTCATTAACGAGCTTTCAAGGCATGCTTCAGATGCATGCCGTTGTGGAACCTGTTGAGGATCTTCTCCAACACACCCTGTCAAGCCCATGGGCAGCGGGGTTTTCCCTAGGTTACCCATAGTGCCACCATTTCAGATGGCCAAGCTGGCATAACATTTTTCTTCTACTTAAAAGCATTTTTTGTTAGGGGGGCAAAAAAAAAACCCAAGCCCCACACCCAGCACCAGCATTTCATATTCCACCCATGTCACGCTAACAACCGAAAGCAACAACAGCTCAACAGCAAGACGACTGCGTAGGTGCTGGGGGACTGCACGGAGGAGACAGATCTGGGGCTCCCGCGCTGGCCAGTGGGCACAGAGCCCTGGGGCAGGTGTGGGGGGTTTTAAGGGGTGATAGAAATAGGAGGTGCCTGGGTCAGGGTCTGCCAGGCAACGTCAGCTGGGACACCCACAGTTTTAGGCGTGCAGCTCCTGTTGGTGGAAGCAACCAGCACCTTCCCCCCCCACCCCTGCAACGTATACATCCTATATATACACAGACATATCGTGTGTGATATATAGCCCGCTGCACAGGGCACGGGCGGTGGAAATGCACGCTCTCACCACTGGATGTCACTCCTCCCCCAGCTTTTGGGGACTCCCCGGGGCCAGGCTGGGGGTCCCGACCGGGTCTCATGAGCCCCAGGGAGGAGCGGGCTGGGTGCCTCTGTCCCAGGGGAGCTCCTGAGGATGGTGGTGGTTTGCACCAAATGTTGCCAGTCAGCCCTGGCCAGGAGAGGGTGTGGAGCTGGACCCCTGTTATTGCAGGGACCAAGAGGGATGCTCCAGTCACCAAATCTGTAGGGACTGGAGACCATACAGCCCCTGAGGGGGTTGTGATGGAAGATGTGGAGGGGTCAAACCCTCCCACTGAAAGCTGAGGGCATGGGCTGTCTGACACTCTGTCTAAGCCCTCTCTGGCCCTCCTGCCAGAGCAGTGGGGAGCTTGGCCCCGAGGCAGAGGCAGAGCCAGGCGCAAGCAGCCACGGTTGCCCCATGGGCACAGGGCTGGGATGTGCTAGGGAGACCCCCGGGCAGCCCCACATCCGCACATGCCTTTAAAAGCAAATGTGGGTCTTGCCAAAGCTGTCCCCGCCCCTTTGACACCCGCCCCCACCCCCTTCAGATATATATATTTGTACACACACAGCTTGTTCCCGTGAGGATGGTGATGGAGGTGACAGCAATGATGCAGAACATGTATACGTATACAATACAAGTATATGCTTTGGTATTGACGGTTAAAGAGAGTTTTAAGCCTAGAATGAAAAAATTCAGACCTTTGCTTCCTATCATACCCATGCAGCCGGCTTATCAGGGGCTCATCCAAATCCACCTTAAACAGTAGGAAGTGGGTTCTTACTAGAGACAGCTCATCAAACTCGGGGGCCGGGGGCGGCCCCCCCGTGACCGGGGCGGTGGGTTTGGGGGAGGGGACAGGCGAGGTGTAGGCATGGTTGAGTGTGTCCCCCTCTTCCATAGTTCGGAAGGCAGCCAGGCCCATGTCATCTCCCTGTATATCATCCAGTGTTTCGGTGAGAGCTGCCAGCAGTGCTTCATTCTCGCTGTCTATTATCTGAAAAGAGCAGGCAGAGAAGAGAGGGGGAGTTAGGTTGGGCAGAGGGCCTGGGAGATGCTGGGCAGGGGGAAGAGTGGCTTGCAGTGCCACACCAGCACCCACACTTCCCAGTGACCCCACAGGGGACCTGAGAGAGCTTTTTCCCAGCACAGCATTTGGATCGGATCAGGAGAGAGACCCAAGTGGAAAAGAAGCATCAGTCTGTCCACCTGCAACCCCAGTGAGAAAATAATGAATCAGAGCATTTTCTCTCCCAATATTCGCCTCCATTCCACCATGAGGCAAACAGCAGCAGATAAAGGATCTGTGATTAAAAGATTCTTGCCCAAATCCTCCTGACTCTGGGCTGCAAGTCCCCCCAGCACTGGCTATCCCAGCACTGCCGAGCAGGGGTCAGAACAGCATCCAGCCCCCTGCCCTCCACGGGGCTGGGGAGGCCCAAGAGGGCACAGCCGGTTATTTGCAGCTCTTCTGACAGGGAAGGCAAAGAAAATGTGAAGAGCTTTAAGCTCAGCCCAGGGCTGCCCAGTGGACAAGAGGGCACAGCCCCCCTGGGAGGGCACAGGGGAAGCTCAGCCCAGGCTGCACCGCTGGCCAGATGCCACAGCTTGCAACGAGCAGAACAGGGTTTGTTTTCACTAAAAGCCCCCAAACACAGGTGCCTCTGGCTTGACAGGGGCTCTCAGCCCTCACACTTAAAGCTAGCTGTGCCCAGTGCTCTGCAAGGGACCCTATCAACGGACCATGGCCCCCAGAATGAGACTCGCCTTGTATTACAGCTCCGCTCATCTATTTTTTTCAGCCAGCGGCATGATCTGGGGATGCTGGCAGGAGACTGGGCAGTGTCTGGGGCTGTGCTGGGCCAGGCAGGGGCCATGGGCTGCTCCTGCCTCCGACTTGCCCCCTCGAGCCACTTTTTCCATCTGGGCTTCACCTCGGCTGATGCACCTCCAGCCCTTCCCAGTGTCCTCCCAGTCTCACACAGCCCCACGAGTCCCCTTCCAGTCTGGAAATACAGTGCAAAAGCCCAGAAGAGGATGTGGAAGCTGAGGAATGGCTGAAGTAAGCCTGGAGTTCCTTCTTTTTGGTCCTCCTCCATCATATTCTGAATGTAAACCATGTCCAACAAGAAGCAGACTACCATCAGCTGTAAAATTAGCACGGGGTAAATTCGGGCTCACAAGGAGAACTGTTGACTGCACACAGCCTCCTGTGTTTCTCTCATCTTGTTTGAAAATTAAATATCTTTTGTTCCATGCCCTAACCTTGCTCACAGTTACTAGAGCAGGCTCCAGGGAAAGGCAGCAGGATGCTCCATTTTTGGCTCCGTTTCTTTTCCTCTTGTTATTGGCACGAGACCGCTGTGCATACAAGTTCAGTGGGATACATTTCATCATACTCCACTGCTCCTAATGGGCCTGTCTTTTGCATTTCTTTTCTGTTTATCTTTTCCCCAGGAAGTTCAGTGGAAAATATGCATCTCGTGATGAAGGTCCCTCAGCTGGACTGGACCATTTTCAAGCACAGCATCAGCAGAGCATAAAAGCCAGAGGGTTGTTATTATGGCCAGGTTAGAAAATATTGGGGCTTTTTTTTTTTTTTCTACCCTTCTTTAAATACAAATGCTCGTCCCTCCCAAAACGTAACCCAGAGTTGGTGACTAGCAGGCACAAGTAGGTCGCACTCTCCTTATCCAAGGGGGTAAGGGCCTGGGTGCTGCTCAGGAGGGCACAAACACCCCAGCCCTTGAGGATGAGGCACATCCAGGGCATTGCCTGAGCTTTGGAAAGGGTGAGCAGGATGCCAAGCCTGCTCTGTGCTTGGTCTCCAGGCAGCCTCCACAGCTCCCTGCCTCCAGCCTGTCTGTGCTGTGCTCACAGCCCTGCTGTGGCACCACAGATCCGCGAGATGCTCAGCTCTTCTGCAAGGAGAGCCAAAAACAGTGCTGAGGGACAAGGATCAGCCTTGCCCGTGCCTGGATGCATCCTCTGCCCCAATGCTGCTTTGCTCCACACAGCACAAAGGCGAGAGAAACCGGCCACCCTCTGCCAGAGGGACTGCAGCCCCAAAACCAGGGAGGATGCCAAAGCTGGAGAGCCAGGAGAGGGGGCTGTTTTCTGCTCCTGCCCCACACCACAGCCCTGAGAGCCCTGCAGAGCCACCCTGCCATGCTCTGCCATCCCGGGAATCAAATGGGATACGCTGCACCCCAGCTGTAATTCCCTTTTAGTAAAAAATCACAGGAGGGCTGGCTCAGCAGCCTTCCTCTGCTCATTAGCCTTACTCTGCTTGCCCCATTTAGAGCCAGTGCACAAATTAGTGAAGCACTAATCAGCTGGGGAGGAGCTATTAATAGTTGTGCGTGTCCCCTGCTTCTCCCCTCCCCTGCCATGCCCCTGCCTCCATCCTCAGGGCCCCTGGGCCAGGAGGATGGGGGTACCTGGAAGAGCTCGGAGTCGTCGGTACTGTACTGGCTGGAGTCGGTCTCCGAGTGCTCCCCGCGCCACTGCAGCTCGCTGAAGCAGCCAGCCGAGTCGAAGTCACTGGCATCCAGCTGAGATAAATCGATCTCAGGGAAGTCGGAGTAGAGGTGCTCCTCGCCAGACACCTCATGCTGGGGAGAGAGGAGAAAGGGGGTGGGTGAGCCTGCCACCCTGCCAGAGGGGCAGGCAGCAACAGGCAGTAGCAGCCACCTGCAGAGATGAATGGTCTCACCCCCATGCTGTCACCTCTGCTTGAGCCCCTGCTCAGACCGTCTTTCGAATAAGCTTTGGGAAGTGGCTCCAGGAGCAATGACACAGCAGCACAGAGCACAGAAAGCCACTCTTTACTGCACATCTTGCAAAACAGTTTGCACAGCCTGGCACTGGCACTACTGGTTACTGAAAGCTGCCCCGCAACTGCCACCAAACCCCCTTCTCATGCTCTGCACTGTGGCAGGTATTGAAAGAGCAGCATCTGCAGTGGAAGAGCCTCACCTCCTCCTGAGCAGAAGCTCAGGGCACAGCACCACCACTGGGATTGTGGCAAAGCAGCTGCTGGTGCTCTTAGAAGAAACTGAAGCCATTCCTGCTTTGGTGCCCTACGGGTGACACCCAGAGTTATCCTGCCCTGCGGACCAGCGATAACAGAGTGAGACAAGAGACCTGGGCATACACGAGACAGTAACGCACAGGGCCAGGCTCTGGTGGGCAGCCGCATGCCTGGTCAGTGTGGCTGCTCCACACCCTGTCCCCTTTCCTACCACATGGCTCTGAGCCGCTTGGGGACAGTCACTCTGGGGAAGATGCATGCCCTGCACAACCCAAGGCACCACCAAGGCAATCCAGACCCTGGTGCCCACATTGCACATGCAGGATGAGGAAAATGGCATGGGTATGAATCAACATCCAGGTGCACACAGGGTGATGTGAGCTCTAGGAACTGAGCTAAAAATCTCCATTTAACCACTGAAAGAAGCTGCGACCTGCCCTGCTCCTGCCTGGCTCCCAGCTGCTGCCCAGCCACAAAGCCCTGTGACTACATCCAGCACCTGCAGGAGTGAGACCTGGCACTGGCATGGCCCTTCCTGCCCTGCCTGCACCACTGCCCACTGCTTGCACCAAGCCCCTGGGTCATGCTTGGTTTTGCCCCCAACACCCAGGTTCAAACGCAGAAGGAAAAGGTCTAGTGCAACTCCTCCCGGTATTGGCTGCTCATGGGGGAGTTTTCTGGTGATGAGGGAAACAAGTTTATTTACAGAGCAAATGGATTTTGGAGCAGGCAAACATCCAGGCATGTGAGAGAGGCTTCAGGGACAGGAGAATGTGGGGCCTTCTCTCCTAAAGTACCCTGGAAGGGTCTCCTCAACAGGAAGGAAAAGGAATTTCAACCTGAGCTGCAGGAAAGGAAAAGACAATGCTTCTCTCTTTGTCTTTTTTTTTGATTGGGATAATCTGGGGTTATTGACTGTATTCCCATAGGCTGAGGAGCCTGTGTGCCATGCTCCCCACCAGGTTTAGGACACCTTGTGCCACACCAAAGGACACTCCTGTGCACACACCCACTCCCATTTTTCATTTCTCACCTGCTTTCCACCCTGTCCCAGAGGCAGTGGAAGGACACAGTCTGGAGGATGCAGCAAGGCTATGGGAGAGTGGCTTCAAAGCCCGATAGCGAGCCAGTGCCATGTCCTGGCAAGGGACTCCCAGCCTGGCCATGCCCATGGGCACAGCAGGGCTGGGGACTGCAGGGGGCTGTGGAGCTGCACCCATGCCGGGGGGGGGTTGCTTCTGCCCTGCCACGGAAGGGGAGGTGTATCAGGTAACCATACACAAGCGTGGTGCTACCAAGTATATCAGGCACAAAAAATGTCCATGGGAAGTCCTGAAGGGCTCTGAGATACGGATACCCCTTGTGGGCCCCCCAAGGCTGGGGCTCTTCAAACCTGCCTTGCAAAAACCTTTGCTCCACATGTAGCAAGTCAAGGGTCCCCATCCTCATCACTGCCAGCTCTGGGGGTCATAGATGTTACCCTCCTCCTAGCTCTCCTGCCCCCTCTGCTCAGAGGCACCCTGGGCTGCTCTGGGATCAGATGTCCTTTGGCATTTCACGTGTCCCTTACCTGCTGCGGCTTGTCCCTGCTTTCCTGCTACCACTCTTGTGCCTGCTCCAGAAAAAGTCTTGCAATAGCTTTGGCTCCCCCTTCTCCCCAAATCTTCCCATGGGAACACAGGCAAAGGCTTTTATTTTTAGAAAAGCCATACATACATATATATATGTGTGTCTCCGTGTGTGCATGTGTGCATTCAATTAAAAATAGCAAAGCAGTCAAATTCTCCTGCTCCTTTTGATATGCTACAAGGGAAAAGATCCTGGTGCTGAGATCACAAGGAGCAGCTGACACCAGTGCTCGGGATGTCTTTTGATCAACTCCACAGATGTGACACGTCCCCACTGGTAACAGGGGTGGGTAAAAATAAACTCCTGCAAACTAATGCTGCTGAGCTGCCCTCTCTGGGCACCCTGGAGGCAGCAGTGCCCTGGCACTGCAAGGCTCTGTGCAGCCATCCTGAGGCAGTAGCTGGCAGAGGATGCTTCCAGGTTCCTGGCTAACATAGGTCAGGAGTGCCTGAAATCTCATCTCTGCCTGCATCAATTCCCCTCCTCCTCAGAAAAAGTGGGAAGAGCCTTTGCTCAGTGTGGCCACCTGAACGGGCACCCAGCAGGGCATGCCAGCATGAAGCTGCAGCTCCAGCCAGTCCCCTCTGCTAGAAGGGGTCGTTTAACCAGCCCAGCCACCAGGGACTTGAGTCTCTGGAGGGAATCCATCACTTTGAAGGCTGCTGGCCCAGCACTGAGTGCTGAGAGCAAAGCCCTTCTGGGCCGGCCATACGGGTGGGGAAGGATGCAGCCCCCTGCCTGGGGAGGGGGTGGCAGCCGCCATGGGAGGCTGCCTGTGGGCACTGGACCTCATCTGCTCTGACTTTCTCTTTTCCCACCCTTTGCATTTCCTGCTGCCTTGGGAGAGGAGTGAACTTTTGTTCTAATTTTACTCGGGAGTTTGTAGGAAGATCAGCCATGGGTTCTTGGTGTGCAGCCAGCAAACACCCATGGAGACATGCTCAAAAATTCAGAGGCATCCTCCAGTCCAGACACCTGGCCCATGTGCACTGCAGCATGGCTGCAATCAGAAAGCTGCCGGCAGCTCATTGCAACTTGTCTGACGAATCCCTGCTGCAGGGAAGAGGGATGCCCAGCCAGCTATGTGGGTGCCTCCATGCCACACACCTACATCCTCTGGGGAGCAGGAGCCCAAGCCTGGGCGTTCTTTCTGGCAGCAGGAACACCCCGCAGCAGCACCACGCAGGCACCTGAAAACCAAAGCTAAAAGATGGAGGGCACCTGAGGGAATGACCTCCAGTTAGAGACTTCCTCCTCGGCTTTCTTCAAAGCATGACCCAACTCCGACCCAACTCCCTAGCAGAAATGCAATCGCAATTACAGGACAAAGAGGCCCCTGATACTCGCTTCTGTGCTGCAAGAAGCTTTGCCTCTGCAGAGGTTTTCCTTGCCGGGAGGACAGAGCATTAACGTTTTTATTCATTTACTGCTGAGCTCAGACAGCCCTTCTCCGCTGCAAGGGGTTTATAACTTCAATCATGGGAGCATGGGCTGCCTGGGAGTCTGGCAGGGACCCTCGTGCCCAGGCTTGTGCTCATGTCGTGCCCCAGCCGAGGCTGGCCGGATCCAGCAGCAGCCGAGCTGTGTATTCCTGGGGACAGCCAGGAGAGCAGGAGGGTTCTGCACCCACCGTGGCTGCACTGCCCTGCTGCCAGCCCCACCATCCATGTCCACAACGGCAGAGCTGGCAGTAGCAAGAAAGCACAAGGGACAGTCTCCAAACTGGCAGTCAAGGACATCCAGAGGTCACTTCACCAACTCGCCTGTCCTGGGAGCCTTGGCTGCACCTAAATGCTTCCAGACAAGTACCAGCCGGGTCTCTCCCTAAGCATCACAGGTGAGGATGTGCCAGCTCCCCCTGGAGACTGCACCATTCCTGCTCTGGGAAACCCCATCCGAGCAAATCAGTCTGAGAGCTTCTGGTAGCTCCTTGGTCAGCATCCCTTTGTCTCCCAGGGCTGCAAATGGAAGAGCTTCCAGGTTCTCTGGGGACTTCAACCACCAGGGCACTCGCTGCTCTGAGTCCCTGTCCCTTTGCAAAGCCCCTTATCTTTGCCCTTCCTGGGGCAGTGGCAAGGTGGAGTGGGACAAGGGCCTGGCATGGGGCTTAGCTCCATCTTCCTGCCCAATAGTGGGGGTGGCCTACGTGGGCAACCATCTCTAATGTCCCCAGCAGCTTTGGCACACATCCTGGACTGGACCTGCAACAGTGAGGGCAGCCACTGGCTGGAGCCATATCCAAGGATGCCCCACTACTCAGTGCTGGCTCCCAACATTGTGGGGATGGCAGGTGGGACATTTCCCCTTTCACGTCTTTCTCCTGCTGTGGAGCAGCGTTAACTGTGGTGTGGGAGCACATGAGGTCTTATCTCTGAAGAGCCATGAGGTTCCTTTTCAAGCCCAACTCTAATTCAAATATTGGATTAACGAGACAGGAACTGTTTTCCTCTTTTTCTGTGTCAACTCGGGCTCCTCAGACTAAACCCCCAGGTCAGAGGGGCTGGAGAGGCCAGCTGGGGCTGGGCTGTTGGCTCCCAGGGGCAGCCATACCCACTGAGCCTACCAAGAACAGGCCTTGGCTCCACGTGTGTGCAGCCAACTTTCCCAGGGAGCAGGCAATGCACAGCTCTCCTGCCTGCCAGCCTGAAAACAGGCATCTGCCACCCAGAGCTCAGCAGCCTCCGAGCAAATCCTGACACTTTGGAGTTTTGCCTTCCCTGGGGCAAGCCTGGGAAAGAAGTAAAGAGGCTATGCCACCTCAAGACACTATGTTGGAGGAACCGCAGCTCAGCTTCCAGGTCATAGCAACCTAAACCAGGGCAAGCAAGGGAGCTCAGCTGGCTCAGAGCAGCTGGGGATAAGGTAGTGACCGTGATAAAAGAGACCTGCAAGTCCTCTCCTCTGTCACACCCCAGCAACAGTGGTGGTAGAAATTTCCCTTATCTGCAAAACCCCTGGGTCCAGCCCCTTGAAGTTGTGGCCAAGTGTTTTGCAGTGAGGCTCCGAGTGCACTGGCTGATGGCACACGCATTGTGATCATGCTTAGTGAGGCTGCAAAAGTTTCAGCTTCTGAAGTCTGCCAGCACAAAAGCGCTGCTGGACGGGCACAGCACCTTCACAGGAACTTAATCCTGTTTAAGCCTGGGAGGCCAGATTTGCATTGCAACCTGCATACATGGCCCCAAGATGCTTTGCAATTGCCTTGTCACTCACATGCCACTTTACTGTTTGAAAAAAAGGAAGGAAAGTGGCAGCTCCTTAGAGGGGCCGAAGGTACAGGCCAGAAATGGGCAGCCCATCTCCTCGCCAAGAAGCTGAAGCAGTGACTCAGCCCCACATGGAGCCTCCTGCCTCTCCACAGCCGAGTGCCTACCCAAAGAATTAAGGGATAAATATACATGCACACGCGCTGGAGACAGAGCCCTAAATTAGCCAGTAGGGTTTAGGCTGGGACCCAAACCAGCAGAAGGTGAGAAATGCTGAGAACACGAAGTGCTGGCTCCTGACAGCCCTCCCTCGGCAGCAAGGGCAGTGCCAGCTCCCCGTGCCCATCTTCATGGCTGGACAGGGAGTTTTGCCCTCCTCGCCCTCACTCCAGGCTTGTCTCTAAAAAGGAAAGAAAATCCTTGGGCAGGGGTTTTGGAGAGAGCCATCTGGGCTTATCAAGGAAATCCGTAATCACAGACTGCTTGAAATGGGGATTACAGCCATGCAGGCAGACGGGCACTGCGTGGCTGTTTCACCGGGATGAACTCTTCCCCTGGCAGGCAGCAGCAGGCTGGCCAGTGCAGCAGTGGGCATGGCTGCCTCCCCGCTAGGTGCTTCAGGTAGGGGGGAGCCCCTCTCGCGCAGCAGGGACAGGTGCCTGCAGACCCCCAGCACTCTCCCAACCTGCTCCAGCACCAGAGCGGGGAGGTGCTGGGGGCACGCAGCCATCGTGACCCACACTGGGGCCAAACCCAGCTCCGTTGACCCCCCAGGGTGCACCCTGCTATCCCTGCGGGTCCCACCCAGGGGTTGTGGTCCCCATGTGGTCAGGCTACCAGTACCCTAGGAGGGCAAAGCTGGGTGCCCTTTATCATCCCAAGGATGCACCATCTCTTCCTGCCCAGAGGGACCTGCATGGGGTGGGCAGACCCCCACCAGTACAAGGGAGGAGGGCAGAGGTGGAGATGGAGGAGAGAGCTATAAATAAGTGTAAATACAGCAAGGAGGCACCTGGCCAGAGCTGTGAAGGTCACTGGAATGTGTGCCAGCAGATAAGCAACCCCCCTTCCCACTGGCATTTGACAAAATGTCACTGCGAATGAAGGAGAGGTGGTGTCAGGTTGTGCCTTGGCCTGGCTGTCCCTTGCCACCCCCCAATATTTATAGCTTGAGAGACCCAAAGTGGAGGGTGAGCGGTCTCTCCTCAGAGGGCAGCGAAGGCAGAGGGGACCCTGCCTGCAAACCCACCGATGTGGCAGGGCAGAGGGAGACAGGGGGAGCACAGAGGCAGGGCTGTGCAGCAGTGGGCTGCAGCTCCCGCACCCGCCTACCCAATTTTGTGGGAAAAGGAGCACAGGAATCTGCCAGGCTCCCGGGTGTGCACAGAGGTGCACAACGCCCCACTGTCCTGCCAGGGCATTTCACCCTCTGCACTCTATCGATTTTGAATTATTTTTCAAAATATCTATGAGACTGTTTTAACAATTCAGCCCAGCCAGCAAGAGGAAAAACCAGCACTTAGCCCTTAAAGCCTGGACAAAATAAATAAGAGGTTGATCTTTTCTTCCACTCGAGCTGCACACGGGAGCCACCACGGCAGTGCCGGGCCCCATGCCGGACATCTGCACCAGCACGCATGGAGCAGCCGCCCTCCCGTCACAGCCCCTGGAGCGCGGAGCGGGTGAGGGGAGCAGGTGCAGGCAGGACCCAGCACCCAGCCCCGAGGTACCAGCCCAAGAACAGCGCTGGGTGCCAGGCTCGGAGCCACAGCCTGAGCGTGAACACAGTCTCACTCACTGACTTTTGTCTTACATTAGGAGGGTGTAACTAAGATCAATCATGAGATGCCAGTAGTAGGAAATATTAAACGTTAACTGCAAACAATAAACACAAACTTGCCAGGATATCTTTGATATGGAGGAAAGATGGAAGAAATTGCACCAAACTGTCCCTGGGTCACAGGATAGAAAAAAGGAGCCTGAGATACTGGTAATAATGCCCTGAATAAACAACACTTTGCTGGAACATTTTAAACAAAGGTGTGTCTGGTTTAGGAAAAAGGGCAGCAGCAAAGTATATCACAGGTTACAGAGCTGCATGTTCATACTACACTCAGCAGCTGTTTATTTGGGCTCCGAATTAGAGAGTCCACTTTATTTCTGCCTGAGCTCCAGGATGGGTCAGCCCAGGGCTAAAGGACCCGCTGGTGCCGCAGCAGAGCTTGGGAGACCCTGCAGCCCCAGCTGCCCC
>JAVSBS010027215.1:0-12290 GCA_033124195.1 Coracias cyanogaster | reverse complement strand
GTCTGAAGATTTGGCACTAGATGGGTTGTCTCCATCAGTTTCAGAGCTGTCCTTTTACTACTCCATCCTGCTTGCTCCCAGAGAGGCAGCTCACTGTCCACTCCCACTGAAACACTTTTCCTAGAAGCATTGTTTACTTTATTGGAGTGACTGGCATGATATGGTACTTTCATTCTAATGTGTGTTTCTATTTTTAAAGTGACCCTTTTAACTAACAAGTGTTTTCTGAATGTGACCAGCCTTAGGTGCTAGTCCTGTAAAGATCAACTAAACTTAATTTCAGTGTCAACTAATGAATAATGAAGTAAGACCTGTACTTTCTTAGAGTGAGATACAACTCCTACTTCTGACAATAAGTAGACTGCCAGACAAACTATTTGGGGATTAATTCTCAGTCATGTCCTTTTCTTACCTTTTCCTGATGGATATTAGTACTTCACCAGACATCTAGGTGCTAATGATTTTGTTTGGTATCTAGTTCAGCATATTTACACACGTTATGTCATTGACAACACAGATTTTTGGAGCATTTACTAATAAAATACCTAACGATAAAAAGGCTCCAGATTGGGCCTTAGCTGAAAGACCCTTGCATCTGAACACAGCCTGTGATGTGATCTTCCAGACCAAGAAGTGCTGTCCTGTTTGTCCGTGGAAGCTCTTGGGTAGCGGCACCTTGTTAAATCAGGCTGTGCACACATACCCCAAGTAACTCTGCTTCCCTGACTGAAGTTAATAGCCACTTGGCAGCAGAGTATTACCTGTTTTGCTCTTTGTAGAGAGAGGAGAAAAAGGGATACAGCATGCCTCATGTACTGCTAAGACTTCTGCTGTCAAGGAGGCTTTCATGAAAGGGGATGTAGAATAGCATCAGAGAGGCTGGTCAGAGTGGCGGCCAAGAACCCAATGCAGCAGAGGAAACGCGCTCTGCAGAACCTCTGGGGCTATTGCCTCTTATCAGATGATCAACTGAATATTCAGTTAAGAAACATCTTAGGGGTCAGTGGATATTCACAAGTATTTTCATAATCTGCCCAGTTCACTACAAACAAAAACATGATGATAGCTGAAGATAAAGGAGTAATATTTGGTTTTAATGATCTGTTCACTCAAGTCTGCAAAGAGATTTTCATTGGGTGTTGTATCTATCCACAGAGATGTTTTCTGGCTTTCTGGGAAAGAGGTACTATACTAGACTGTCATTAGAACCACCCTAATATACTTCAACATCTCCAGCATTGTTTGACATTTTAAAAACTACGGGATTAGGTGAAAAGGGAGGCTGTTTTTAAGTTTGGTTGTTCTTTATTAAAGCTTATCTATCTTAGTAATGGATACCAAGATATCTGTGTGTGTATGTGCACCTGTGTGTGTGTGTGAGAGAGAGAGTACATTTGTGCACGCATGTGAATACATGCGTGGGTACGTGTGAGTGGCTGCTTCTAGGCTGTTAAGTGTCAATGGAATAAAGAAAATGTATTCAAAATACTTAAGTCAAAAATAGGAGGTGGAAAAAAGATTTATTCTATACAAAGCCTTGTCTGGACCACTTTAGAGAGACTTCTATTTTTTTAACCCTTCTATAAATGTTTGATGGCACTTGAAATATTCCTGCAATAAAATGTGATTTGTGTAAACGTTGAAAAAAAAAAGATTTTGTAATGTGAAACAATGAAAGAAAGTAATGTAATTTTTCTAAAAAACAAAAAAACCACAAATGAACGAACTTTGTATTATTTTCTTGATGGAATTCGTCTATTTGTCTTTGGAAAACTTTTTATTTCATTGAATGTGCCATAGTAGAGGTGTGTTTTTCTTTTTTTTTTTTTTTTTTTACATTTTAGATTAAAGGAATAGCTATGTTCTGACATTCCAAAATGCAAGATGACATATAGCAGTCATGATTAAAAGGTTTGATTAGTAAGCTTCAATCATTGTTGCTTTTTTTGCACATGTTCTTCATTCCTCTACAGTGCAATATGTACATAGAGCACTTGCGGGTGTAACCTTGATCCCTCAGGGAAAAATACATATTTGTACAGGATTTTTCTTTTTTTTTTTTGCCTTTTTGTTGTTGTTGTTGTTGCTAAGGAATGTCGATTGAATCACCTGTCTGTTGTTGAGGGGCAGCCAGATAATAATCCTAAACCACTGTCACAAAACATTGATTGTTTAAATTTTGTGCCCTTTTATTATTTAAAAAAGAAAAATAAAAGTTATTTTCTGACAGTTCTTTGTGCTGATTGGTGGAAAAAAAGGGTAAATAGATAAGCACCTTATGATTGACTTAACTGTGAATGACAATCCATCTTGCTACCAACAACAGAAGCCCTATCATTTTGGAGCTGGGGTTAAGAGTCAGAAACTAATGTGCTCAGGGATCTTCTAAAACTCTTCAACAGGGTGGCCAGTGCTACTGGTGGAACAAATTACTTTTTAAAAAATACGCTAGTATTTCTTTCCCCCTACCCCTCAGGCACAAGAGAACTGGATTTTTTTTTTTAAATAAATGCTCTACGGGTGCCTCATTCTCTTACTCAGCTTTGCAGTATAGCTGCTCTTTTGTCTTAATTTGTTCAAAACAAAAGGACTCCAAACAGTGTAAAAGCATAGCAGTTACATTGTAGAAAATAAATTAATGTTGACCCATTAAAATAAATAATTGACATTAATTTTGATACCCTTTGGACATTTTTATAATGATAGGACTATTTTTCCAGCTGAATTTCAGTGTTTGGCAAAAGAAAATGCGTTTTCAGTATTTACTCTATTGTCAAAGAAAAATCAGTTTATGATAGTACAGTAAGAATGGGAAGGTAATGATTAGGTTTTGGCAATGAAGTCACATAGAAAGGAACACAGATCTGCAGGAATACACGAACAACGCTTCAGATGTTGTCCGTCATAATTGCATATGCTTCATGGGAAAGCAAAAAAACTGACTGGAAAGAAACACTGAGACTGGAGACATTTTCATATCTAGTACATCAAATACAGCAAATCCAAGTGAATACAATGGCACCAAAGAACAGCGATGTCTAGGAAGTCTCCAAGTGCCAAACTGTAGGATTCTGGAAGCCTGTCCCAATTAGTGTTGTTTTATGGCTTCACATTCTTGTGAAAATGCAAGCAGAAAAGTAAAAAAGCAACTACAACAAAATGAGCAAGATTTCCAGACTTTGTTTCGATCGGGAAGAGAGTGATTTTTCTCCATCAAACATGTCTGTCTTCTTGCAAAAAGCAAGTTCTCCAGTGTCTTAGGTTACTGTGGGGTTTTTCACTGGGTACATGGCTTCCAGATGTTTACGTTAGGTTGCTTAATAAATAAAGTTTTCTTACAGTTTTACAAGCTGACTGCCAAGTTTAGCTTGGGGTGGCCTTCCAAGGCAGATAACTGCTTAGAAAGTATGATCAGTCTGTGTTCTGGCATCTTCAGCAGAAGAAAATTCCTATTGCTGATTCACAATACAACTTATTCTTCAGATACCTGCATATTAATTAAACATACTGCTAATAGGCACAATCTAGAAGATGTTTTCATTATGCAGTGGGGTGATCCAAACATGAAAATACCTCTTTTTTTGACTGGCATAGATATTCCCCAGTCTGTACCTGATGAACTGAACAGGTTGCATGGTGTAAGCTGTGCAGACAATGTGTATTTTTTTCTCTAGACGTTCCTAAACTCCCCAGTGTAGATAAACTTACTAATTTAAATGTCAGAAACAGCATTTACTATCCAATATTCAGAAATAATAAGCAATTTTCCCTTGAGTATTCAGTGTATGAAATTCTACCTGTGCTAGCTAATTCAAATTGCACAGAAGAAACACCTTCATTTTCCTTAGCTGGAGAAATGTAACTATTAGAATTATTTTTTCATTATTAATACTAATATTAATTACTTCAAAAGTTTCATCCATGAAATACTGGCTAATATTAGCCTCCGATTTTCTTTATGCTTAAATATTCTTGTCAGTAAATGATTTTGTGGAAATGAGGGCAAATGCATACTGATACCAAATACAACAACAATAAGAAAAGGTTTAAATTTTAAATGAGTATTTAGCTAAAAATCATTGCAGTATGTGCTTTAATCCTGGTACTGTGATAATAGCTAGCTGGCTAAATAATTCTAAGGCACTGGACTTGAGAGGAGAAATACCTAACATTTAGGCTAATACACAGTCTATCTTTGGAACTTTATTCAGGTACTAAACAGATTTTTAACATGAAAATGAAAGCTGTATTCTACCTTTTTCATATGTAATGTTGCTGTTTACCTTTTTTTTTTTTTTGCCTTTATCATTGGTAGAATATAGCAATAACTTTATAGCAATAAGTAGGCTATCCAAATAAGAAACAAAGGATGATAAAGGCTTCAGATCAATACTCATAGATTCATTTCTTCTGCTACAATATTCACCTGTATGTCTTCCCTCATAATCTCATTACTACTTCAAGCTGAACTTCACAATCAAGAAATTCAACTTGATGTGTGACATCAGACCTTTCTGTTAACATCTGCATGCTTTTGGTGTTCATTACATCCTCTGTATACTTGTTCTCCTGTAAGTCAGTGTTTCTCAAGCTTTCTGAAAGCACAATTCTTCTGGGCTGTATTACTTCATAGGGCTCTCTGTATTGGAATTCAACTTTCCGGGGCAGGGAGTGTGAACCAGCTGTAATTACTGGCCACATTTCCTAACTGAAGGAACTGAGCTGCTGCTAGTACTTGGTAATGCCATGCCCACCGCAAATGCTGGCAGCCAGCTCCTCTGGGCTTTGGGGGCTGAGCTGCATCCAGTAAGTGGGCTGAGCTCCTGGGCCAGCGCCCTCATCTGCAGCCAGCACAACCACACACTCTGCACTGGAGAACTGAGCTGCTATTCTTCACATAGAACCAAGCTACCTTTGCCTGACACAGTGTTTTGATAGTAATCTGACACTTCGGCAACTTTCAAATGGTTGTGACTTTCAGTTTGAGAAACACTACCCTAAATTACCCCACAGAGTCTTAATGTAAATGCACAAACATTACAGGAACTTGCAATCTGTAACGCTATCTATACCTAATGCAGAGAATTCATAAGCAATACAGTGAATTTTATTTCACAAAAAGGCATATGTACTGTACACCTTTCTAAATGCAAAATGTTCCTCATTTCTACACTGATTTAGAAACAAGTTACAGAACAGTGGTGAATATTTGAACTATTAGGACATTAACTGGCTGCTTCTTTATATGTAACTGTATTGTCTGCCTGCTCCTTTTCTGGAGATGTGTTTTTGTATTGGATGTTTGGGCCAATGGGAGGCTTCAAGCTACAATGTATTTTCCCAGATTAAATATATTTAACATATGACAAACCCCAGACAAGGCTTTTTAAAATGTATAAAGAACTGCAGTGTTAGGTGGTTTATTTGCGAACCGTTTTCAATGTCAATGTTGTCCATTTTTATGGCACCTTTAACAATCTTGTTTCCAAAGTACAAAAAAAAAAGGTTAAAAATACTCTAGCCATAACTGAATGTCAAGCAATAAAAACAAATGACTTTTTGTGCATAGATTTAAAAGAAATACAAGTTTTAGACATCTGCATGTAAATGCAATCTCTTGTTTACTGCTTTCTTAAACTTGAGCAACTGATTCCTTATTTTACTACTAATTTAAGGACTTGTAATGGCCTGTAAACATTTTATCTTGCTCTATTCTTTCAACTCTAACTTTGTCTCTGCTTTGGAGTCATAATATTTAATGTTGTTCTGCTCACCTCTATACAGTTAACTTTTTGCTTTCGTTCTGTATAGATAAAGTTATACTATAAACAGCCTACACAGTGCAAATATTTATCTGTTTATCAAATACCACATTATGCTGTATAATATCTGTTTTACTATATAATCTATTTTAGACATAGCTGTTTAGAACTAGAGTGTGCTATTTTTGTGTTTTTCTGATGTGTGGTGCTAGATAAGTTACTTTTGTGAACAAAAGCAAACAAACCCCTTTTATTCCTAGACAATACCACCTTTGGGTCTTGTTAATTTCACTGAGTATAACTATATATAAATATATATATTTGTGTGTATATATATATATACACACCAACATATGCCCAACAAGTACCTGTATCAGAGTACAAGACTTGGGACATGGTTTTCTCTTTAAATGCATAGTGTCATTATATAAATTATTCTATAGTATATTTAATAAGGAGAAAATTACTTCACCGGTACAGATACTTGATATCAAATGTAGAATTTTTTTCTACATGACTAACATTATTAACATTATTCAAAATGTTCTGTCTAGCTTGTTATCTTTTTGGTTACTAAAACAGTCTGCTTGTATTGTTATCAGAAAAAAGAACAACATCTAATCTGCCAGTACAAAGTAATTACAACACAATGTCTGTTTGAAAGGGAGGTAGTTATTTGGCTTGTTGGGAGAGCTCTATCCTGTCGTTGCATCTGATATTTATAGATGTTATTCTGCTGGGTGCCTTCCTCCCTCTTCACTTTAAATAGGATCTGTTCGCACTCAAACTGCGGATGTTACTAGGCCATGCCTACACACTTAACTCCAGTTACTATAAATAGGAATTTTCTGTAAATCTTCCATGATAGATGGATGGCTAAATTCAGTCCTTGGATATGCTTTATAAATCATGTGGACGTAGCCAAGGGCAGCCATTAGCAACTACAGTTAATTAAAGTGGAATTTGCAGAAGTTTTGTCAGGTCTGGGGGTTTTGTTTTTATTTTTCATGTATACCTTAATTTACATAGTCATATACCCTTAAAAGTATTCCTGCCCCTGTTCCTTTCATTCTAGATACTGTTTTCATGTTAATTCTTAACAATTGATGGATATCAAATATCTAACAAAGGAGGTAATTAACCTTTTAAATATTTATTAGAATTTTTCTGTAATATTACTGAATTTATAAGATCTTTAGCAAAGATTTTTGAGCGATTTATTAAATACAATGTTTCTGTTTACTGCACTTTTTGATAATAAAAGGTAGTGAATTTTAAAGCCATGGTTCTTGGCTTCCATGCACTGCTTTTATACCCTCAATCCAAGGAATATATATATATAAATAATTTTTTTAAAACAGCAAACATACTGTTGTCCTAAAAATCAATACAAACTTTACTGCACCATGGGTATATTTTCATAAGTGGAATGTTTAATTGCAAACACTATCAGGACAATTATAAAAACCTCTTGAAGCTACAATCTTATTTAAATATAAGCCATGACAATTTTATTTTCCCTTGTTGATTTGAGTCACCTTTTGATATTTTCAAAGAGAAAAGGACTTGCTCTTAAATTTGTATCTACTAACCTATACATACAGCCAGGAACACATTCTCCCTGCTGTTTTAATAGGTTGATACATTTATGCAAAACCATTTGGTTAACATATATTCTCCCTGTTTATTAAATGTTCAACGTAACAAGACCAGAATAAATGCTGATTACAAATATACATCAGTTTGAAGATAAAGCACATAGACTTCAAAAAACCTCATTGAGTGATATGCTCAAATTTCTGTAAATACACAAGTTTAAATACAATTATACTGTACATGTAAATATATATGCTGTCTGTTATGTGTACAGTATGTATAAATTCCTTTTCTAGCCACAACAACATGTAAGCCATCAAGAGGAATATAAAGTGGTGTTGTACTAAACCTTTGCTAATGATCTTTACCCAATCACTTAACTTTTCACTTTCATGGACCTTTCCAAATCACTCTTACAATAGCCTGCTTATATTCAAGTTTGTTCTTTTACTCAGTCCCGAAAAAAGTATTTTGATTCATTTTGTAAATATGACTGTAAAAATAAGAGATTTAATGTTGTCTTTTAAATACTCCAATTTTCATTCTAATATGAATGTTGTTATATTGTACTTAGAAACTGTACCTTTAATATTACATTACCTTTATTAAGTGCATTGAACACATCGATTTTAGATGTGCTTTATGTACTGTTATCCTGTAATAAAATTTCAGCTTCTAATGGAAAATTCTGTCTTTTTTTTTTGTCATTGGCATCTTGTTTGTTTTCCTGAATTGAAGTTTATTAGGTTTATTTCTTAAGGAATGTGCTGTTGCAAAATTAGGCTGCACTTCCAAGCAGGCATATTAGAGCTGTTCAGCACATACATCATGTAATCATATAATTGTTTTGGTCGGAAAAGACCTTTAAGATCATTGAGTCCAACTGTTAACCCAGCACTGCCAGGGTACTACTAAACCATGTTTCTCAGCACCACGTCTCCACAGCTTTTAAATCCGTCCAGGGATGGGGACTCCACCACTGTCCTGGGTAGCCTGGGCCAGGCCTTGACAACCCTTTTGGGGAAGAAATTTGTCCTAATGTCCAAACTACACCTCCCCTGGCACTTGTTACTTGGGAAGAGACTGACCCCCACCTAACTCCAACCTCCTTTCAGGGAGTTGTTGAGACCAAGAAGGTCTCCCCTGAATCCCCTTTTCTCCAGGTTAAACAAACTCAGGTCCTTCAGCTGCTCCTCATACAATTTGTTTTCTAGGCCCTTCACCAGCTTCACTGCCCTTCTCTGGACATGCTCCAACACCTCGATGTCCTTCTTGGAGTGAGGGGCCCAAAACTGACCCCAGGATTCCAGGTGCAGCCTCACCAGTGCTCAGTACAGAAGGATGATCACTTACCTAGTCCTGCTGGCCACACTAGTGCTGATACAAGCCAGGATGCTGTTTGCTTTGTTAGCCATCTGGGCACACCGTTGGCTCATGTTCAGGCAGCTATCAACACCCTTAGGTCCTTTTCTGTCAGGCAGCTTTCTAGCCACTCCTCCCCAAGCCTGGAGCATTGCATGGGGTTGTTGTGACCAAAGTTGCAGGACGCGGCACTTGGCCTTGTTGAACCTCATACCACTGACCTCAGCCCATCAATCCAGCCTGCCCTGATCCCTCTGTAAAGCCTCCCTACTCTAAAGCAGATTAACACTCCCACCCAACTTGGTGTCATCTGCAAACTTACTAAGGGTGCCCCTCAATCCCCTTGTCCAGATCACTCATACAGATACTAAACAGAACAGGCTCCAACACTAAGCCCCAGAGAACATCACCTGTGACCGGCTGCCAACTAGATTTAACACCATTCACCACCAATCTTTGGGCCGGGCCATCCAGCCATTTGACCCAGCAAAGAGTGCAATGTTTGTCAGCAGGGAAGCAAGAATACTCCCAAGCACATTTTAAGCTCCCCTTGTGGCCAACAAGGGCTTTACACCTCCTCAGAATGAATGTAGATTAATCTTGTTTCTTGCTTCTTGAAGGTGTCTTCATATTTGAAATCACAGTTCATTGCATCAAATGCAAGATTGAAGAACTCTGACTTAAAGCCTTCCCAGTGACTTTGGAAATACCACTTTGGGCTCCATCTAAATGAGGAGATCAAAATTGAAGCTTGAATACAATTTAGGCATTAAAATGCAAACTTGCAACTCCCCCCTGCTGTGCTAACTTTGGAAGCACCTGAACGTCAGCAACACCCTTGGTCTTAAGACTTCAGGCATGTAAAATTCTATTTCTGCACCTACCCAGAAATGCTTTCTTGACAGAGCTTTAACAGCTCGGTATTTATATGCCTGACCATGATCTAGAAATAGTATTAGCATTCATCTTTCAAATGCTCTGTCTGGAAGCAGCCTTCACCTACAAATCAAGTCTACAAAAAAGAAGTAGTGGAAATGATTGGATTCATAGAACTGTCGCACTAAGTGGAGCCATTTGTTCTACAGCAGCTCCACAACTAAAGGAGTCTTTGAGACATTGAAAATCCAGGTTTAATTTTCTCATAATCAGGACACGATTCCTGCACGATCTTTCCACTCACCAAAGAGTTCCTAACAACCAATATATAGGTTAGGCAGCAACTATACAGAATTGTACATTGCATACTGTATAATGTATACACCATTGTATATAAACACTTATATATGTTTAATATAAAAAGCAGGAATTTTTTTGAAGTGAGAGGCAAACCAAGGACTCCCATGCCTGCCTATAAGGAAAGCTAAACTGTAGGTTAAGAGGGGGTGTTTTTATTTCACAAAATCACAGAACGGTTGAGAGTGGCAGGGACCTCCAGAGTTCACAAGCAGGGCCACCTAGAGCCACTTGCACAGGCCCATGTCCAGACAGCTTTTGAGTATTTCTGAGGATGGTGACTCTACAACCTCCCTGGACAACCTGTGCCAGTGCTCAGTCACCCTCACTGTAAAAAAGTGTTTCCTGATGTTGACAGTTGCCCTGGAAGTAGAAACGTCACATGTAGGAAGTACACCATTAAAAACCAACCAACCAAACAGCAGCCACTGCAGGGTTTAGAGATGCAGACTGAAGTAGGACTTAACTTACCACAGTCACAAAATGAGATTAGTCTGTTAATTATTCAGCTATGTAACTATTACCATACCTGGGTTTTGAAGTAAGACTGCTCCTCACAAGGCTACCTCCAGGACTGGGCTCTGGGTGGATCCAGCAGAGAGTTATAACCTTTCTGCTTCTCTGAGATACACAAATCAAAAAAAGGACAGAATTCAAGTCAATGTCCTTAAAACTGATGTACAAGCAAGTCAGTCTCCTTTGTTGTTGGGTTTGGACATCATTCTGAATCATCTCAGTAACTTTTATGTATTTGTGTATAGCACCCAGAGTTTTAGTTACAGAATTAGGTGCTGCAAACACTTTGATTGCTTCATGCCCCAATCCCTTCCCTCTTCATTTCTTCATCTGCAGAGCTGCAAAAGGAATCACCTTTAACACCACAAATAATTTCATCACCTAGACCAAGAGATACTGAGACTATTCGAATTCCACATATTACCACATTGGGAGGCCCGATCATGACAAAAAAAAAAGGGCTTTGTGACTCTGCTCACATATTAACAAACAGGAAGTGAGCAAGGCAAACTGGAAGCCCGGGAGAGGAGTGGAGCTGATAAACGCAACAGCTTCCACGAGGCACCCCAACCCTTCCCAGCAGGTGAGACGTAGGGTGAGAACAGACACTCGAGGCACCCAGCACCTCGTCTGGGACACACCTTAGTGAAGAACGTCGAGTCGGGGCGGAACCCGCTGCGCGTAGAAGCTTTAGGAACGTTTCCTCGCCGGGCGGGGCGGCAGCGTACCCGCCACGCCCTCAGGGCGGCTCTGCAGCAATGCCTCCTGCCACAAGATGGCCGCTGCAAGCCCTCCAGCAACTTGCTCGAGCCCATGTTGCCATTGGCTGGCTCAGAGCACCTGATCGCGCGCGCCAGGCGCCCTGCTGCCCTGATTGGGCAAAGCTGTAAGGCAGGCTCGCGCGGCAGAAAGACCGGGAAGCGGCGGCTACGCGGCCCCGAGGGGTTCGTCAAGATGGCGGCCAAGGGCCAGCTGCTGACCTGGTGAGCGCGCTTCCCCTTGTCCCCTTAGCTCAGCCGGGCGCACCTGGGGAGCGCACTGTGGCGAAATAGCCCCCTGCCCGGCCGAGAGACGGACGCACCGCGCAGCGAAGGCCGGCCCGCACGCAACCCGGGGTAGCGGAGCGGAGGGAAGCGGGGCAGGGCAGGGCAGCCCCGGCTCCCCGCCCGCCCGCCCGCCCGCCCGCCCGGCTTCCCGCCCGGCTTCCCGCCCGGCTTCCCGCCCCGTCGCTGGGGGAGGGCGGGGCGGTGACATGTTTTGTAGTTCCCTCAGGGGAAGGAGGGAGTACGCTTGCAGGAGGGAAGGGTCAGCTTGTGTCTTCATGTGTGCTCAGAAATTAGGAACAATTCAGTAATGTACATCTGCAGCATCGATTTGGGGCACTGATGTTGTTCTTGATTTCAATACGAAAAGCCCTACAAAGAAGTAATTCAGCTTTTTAAGCTTAGAGAGGAGAGTTGATTTTGAATTAGTTTATTTCTGAGGAAGACAGAAGTAAATCTTTCCTCATGCCTTTCAAAATATTGGCATTGTATAAACCGTGTACACTCAAAGGGGTGTATTAAAAAAAGAAGACAGTTTGGAAGGTAAGGTCTGTGTAGAAGATGAAATATCTCTTTTCTGAAAATAACTAACCCTGTAAACTCTGATTTTTAAAAAACCCTGTTATCTCAATCAGATAAGGATTTTCACCATGCATAATCGCTTTAAGGCTGCGTTTTTGAGTATTTTTTTAGCTGGAACTATTCCATTGGCAATGGCCGCTGAAACTTTACAAGTCCCTACTAAAAATACAGGAGACAGTTTTTTGCAAACTAATAA
>JAVSBS010027214.1:0-45338 GCA_033124195.1 Coracias cyanogaster | reverse complement strand
GCATCCAAGTTCTTAGGATCTTACATTCTCATGAGCCCGGTCTTGTTGCTAGGGGTGTATGGATGCAGCGTCTCTTGAGACTTGTGCACATGGAATGCTGCTGATATTGCCCGGTTATAAAGGTGATGGCTGCACTCAACCCACTGTTCTGCAGCCCCCCTCTGCTGGTGCTGAGTTGAGCCAATGCTGTGTTGAGTGAGATTTAGCAATGAGATTTAAGGGCTGTAAAGAGCTTCCAATAGTTTGGGCCCATGGTATGTGATTCTCCTATGTTATTCTGAACATTTGGAGACCATTACCTTTTTTGGGGGGAAACCTTATTGCAGAGACTTTGAAGATCTTGGCTGTTCCCAGAGCTGGGTGTGTTTGATAAGGAAGCTGAAATTACTTCTAGGAACTCTGTTGTACTCTGGCTGGGACACTGAATGTCTTTCTCTTCAGGGCTCTTATGTGATGTGGTAGCTGGGCTGGTTCTTTGCATATAGGAACTGTTGAAGAGGCCAGGCTGGTGTGTCTTTTAAAACCAAAAGAGGGTAGATGTAGATTTGACATAAGGAAAAAATATTTTATGCTGAGAGTGGTGAGATGCTGATGCAAGCTGCCCAGAGAAGTTGTGGATGCCCTATCATTGAAAGTGGTCAAGGTCAGGTTGGATGGGGCTTTGAGCAGCATGGTCTACTGAAAGGTGTCTCTGCCCATGGAAGGGGGCTGGACCACATATTCTTTAAAGGTCCCTTACAATCCAAACCATCCTGTGATCTTTAGATGCACCATTCTTGGGTTTTACTTGCTTTACAGTGGTCTGTTAACAAGTAGGAATTGGTGTGCAATCTGTGGGTTGTATTTCTGTGATGTTTCTCTGCATTGACCATACCTGTTTGCCGAGGGCTTTAATCTCTTTTAACGCAGTATGTCCCCAGGATGACTTCAGGCAAGCACGAGGTTGGCTTACTGCAAATGTTTGTGGTGTGAACTCAGTTGGGGAGGGTATCTTAAGTTAAAAATAAATTTGGGGGAAAGGTTTGTTTTTTTTTTTTAAATTATTTCCTGGAAGTCCTTTTAGCTCAGGGAGGATGGGATACTTCAGAGGGCCTAAGGGCAGAACTCATTTGTGTTGGTTTCCAGCACCTCTAATACTACACTTGGGAGGCTGTGGGATCCTTGTAACTTGCTCAGAGTGGGAGTTCACAGAAGTGCAGCATTTGTTGAAGACAGTGCAAAAAGTGAAACAAATATAGCACATCGTGTGTGCAACGGTGTAAAAACTGATGTGCTGGACAGGGTGGAATGTAAATATTTGAAAGATGGCAGATCATGGAGCGTGTTGGTATTTTACTGAATTAGGCTTTCCTCTGCACAGGCTTCCCAATGCTGCCTTGAGTCATGCCCATTAATACTCTTTCTTTATGACTGAATTTCGGCTGTGAAAGACTTGTCATTCTTTTGATGAGAAATGCAGAGTTGCTTTTGTCATCTCACAGTAGAGGCTGACCTTTAGAATGTTGAAGGTACAATAGCTGCTTTCTTTTTATTTTTCCTGTAGTTGCACATTGTGAGAAGTGCTTTTTTCCTTTCCAATTGGTAGGGAAATTCAGTAGCAATACACGAAGCTTTCTTACTTTGGAAAAAAGCTTGGGTTATTAAACAGTATGAGGTACTTCCATTCTAGGTTATTTCTTGGGGTTTCTGTGTTCCTTTAAGTTGGAACAAGTCTTTTTAGCTCTTATTTCTTTTTATTGAAGAACAGAACAAAACATATATGGTAATAAAGATTTGGGCATAGGGCCGTGTCTTGTGTTGAGCCACCAGCGTGACCATCCTGGAGGGGAGGCAGATGTGATCCTCTGTACCGGGGCAAGATTTCCAGTAAACAGGAGCCTGTTGATACAAGTTACATGTCTGTACTGGGCATGGGTGAGATTTCCTAAGGAAATTTTACGTACAGTTCTGGTCACCCATATTTGACAGATAAATTCAAGTTACAGCACATGGATTGGACAGAGAGGCAATTTTTTATCCCTAAGTTTGACAGGGAGGTGAAGAAAGGCAAGAAAACTGGAGAGATTAAGTGATGATATAACAAATACATAAACTAGACTTAACGTGAGCAGAAAGTTCCTGCTATTGGACAGCTCAGTGCTGAAGACTTTTTTGGTGGAGGTAAAAACATGTGGAACTTGTTAAGCTGTTGAAGATGGCAGCTGTAATAAGACTCTGGACAAGGGAACTCAGGCCTTTTCTTTGAGCTGTAAGCAATTTTGTTACTTGCAATGTTCATTTTAGTAGTGTGACTTACAGACATCTTCAGCATATTTATCCTCTGTGCTACCTTCTACAGGTGGAGTATAGAGAGATGGATGAGAGTCTTGCAAACCTGTCAGAAGATGAGTATTACTCTGAAGAAGAGAGAAATGCTAAAGCTGAGAAAGAGAAAAAACTACCACCGCCACCTCCACCAGCTCCTGCAGAAGAAGAGAATGAAAGTGAGCCAGAGGAGCCATCTGGTGAGTAAAGAGACCTTCTTTGAAACTACTTACCTCTTCTGTTGCCAGAAATTGGGCAAGGTCAGGTGCAGCATCATGAATCCTGTGTCTGGTTTTGATCTGGTTTTGAATGACTGTTCTACAGTGTTCTCTTTGCTGGCCCCATATATGGAATGAGGGGAATAGGCCTGATAAAGATGGGAATATGCATTACCTAATTCCACACTAAACCAAACCCCTTATGCTAGAGTCTCACGATCCTTACTGACTTGTCTTTGGAAGCTTATTGACCAGAGCAGCGTACCAATATTCACGTACTCCTCAGAGAGAAAAGAGGTTACACTTACTGGGGGGCTATACAGGAGAACAGATTTAATCTACAGTAATCCTTGTGGCGTTAAATTATGATTCTAATCTTGAAGTTCTGGTTCTGAAGCTCTCTTTGCTTAAACTTCAGTGCTTTTCTCTTTACTTTTGACAGAATTGTAAAGCTTCACCTTACATTGGAAAGTTTTTTTTTGTTGTCGGTTTTTTTTTCAGGCAGTCTTGTTCAGGAAGCAGGTTTTGAAATTTATGGTATTTGCAGTCCCCTGTCCATTCTTTTCCTCTGTTGTCTTTACAGCTACCACCATTAGTCAGGTCTGGTGCTGGTTTATCAGTCTGCTGTCTACAAAATCACCTGTTTGCAAAGTTTAACCGTCAGAGCGACTTCATGAGATGTGTTTGCTAGTTGGTTTTAGACAATAGCTAGAACATAGTAGTTGAAATTTTGGTGGTTCATCAGTGATGTGAATAACTGTTGATCCTCACTTCTACTGCTCTTCATTGGCTTCTTTTTGGCTGGCGGGTTTGAGAATGTAGACACCAGAACTGATGTTAGTTTGGGGATACTTAACTTTAGTTTCAGAAAATATATTAAAAGCCACAGTTGTTTCATCTCTCAGAATTTGCCTCTGTAATCTCTCCCTAGTTGTGGCTGTTGGCTCCTGGCTTGCTACAGGAATGCTATAGCTCATATGCTTGACTGAAATATTTGCAGTGGTGAAAATCCTCCATGCCCCTTGTTGTAGTTGATCTCTCAAAAATGGAATTTTAATAAGTGTAATTAAGCAAGCCTCTCAAGTTTACTATTTATTTTATCTTAGATGTTGGGTTTAATCGTTGAGACTTAGTATTAATACGCTTTTGATATTTCTCAAATACAGTTTTGTGCATCTAAGAAATGATTATGAAAATCAGTTTGAGGCATCAATGAAGTATAGTGTTTTGTCTCATGAGGGAAGAAATGTGGAGGATAGGCAGTGATAGACTCCTGCTATTCAATACACACAACAGTGTGTTGAGCAGTTATTCTGCAAGCACTCTATTTAGTCATTTAAATATAACCAATTTTGAAACAAGCTATTTTTAGTTGCCTAGAAATAAGTCAATTTGAGGTCATCATATCCTGTCTCCATTCCTAGAAATCTTGTGATGTGCATTAAACAGTGATGTAGGAAGGTGACAAATTTTCAACTGTCATTCCATAGTTAGTCTTGCTGTATTTTCAAAGGCTTCTGAGACTATATCCATCGGTGGATCTCTCTATTAATATAGGTGTCAGGAGCACCAGGTCATCTTATGCTGACTATTAAACTGCACTGAAACTTCTAATTCAAGCAGCTGGTAGCAGGGAGAGCTGTGGAGCCTGCTGTATCTAGAAGCAATGTTTATAATCGAGGTTTTCGCTCTCTGTCACTTTTTGAAGCAAAAACGTTAGTGTTCAATAAAAAATATTAAATAGGACAGTAATGCTAGAGCAGGATCACATATTGAAAATTTAACAAAATACAGAAAGTTAGCTTTTGTATTATTGTTAATTTATTTTCATTGCAGACCTTAATAATCTTATTTGTACATTTAAAGCCTGCAAAAACATCGGTAATGCTGCAGGGGTATAAAGCTCTCCTGTTATAGGTTACAACCGTTTGTGTTGAAAAGCCAAATTGTGGGAACTTGAAAATGTAATAGGGACAGTAGCTGGTGTTTCATTAGTCGGACCTCCCCAGCAGTCTGCAGTAGGAGGTTATGGAACATCACACTTGAGGTGACAGTGGAATGCTGGTCTTCTGTGGGGTGGGTTCCATTCACATGTTCAGCTGTGGCGAACTCTGGATGTTTCGGCTGTGTAGATGGGTGTAGTCTGGATTTGCAAGATTTACTGCGTGTTATTGCAGAACAGTTTAAAAAGTTTTAACAGTACTTCATGATTAAGATAATTTCCTTGAAGTATCTCTCCTCTTTTTCGCTTGAGAAATACTGTCTGACAGCAGAAAGCTTTCAGCCTCACTTTCAGTGCTGAATGACATTTGTGTTCTTGTTCACCAGTATGTCTTTTGAAATTAAGGTGCTTGATTGTTTAGTTTTTCTCCTAGGGATCTTTTTTCTTTGCCCTTGCCCAATGGGGTTTTCATTTTTTAGCTGCCAGAAGATTTTCATTATGAGCTCCTGTCTTTTTAGTTTTGTCAGAATTCTTACCTTGTGGTACCACAACCTTATGTTTCTAAGCTGCTATTTTCCAAGGAAGAGTGAGACTGAATATGATCCAGATTAACATCAAGCGAATAGTCAAACTCAGTGGTGCTCTGTCTCTGTCTTTCATCTGACTTGTCTGATTTCCTAATTAAATTCAGTACTTGGTGGTAATTGTACACTGCTGTTCTTTATTTGAAGACAGTGGACAACTGCATGAAGTAAACTCCTTTGTAGACATTCTTTCTGGTTGCTGTTCAACCCATAGTTCATGATTCTGTTGCCTTGAGATTTTCAGCAGTTTGTGCTCCTGCACGTGTTGTGTTCAGCTGCAGTAATCAGATGTTACTTGCTGCTTTGTTCCCTTGCAGCTGAAACGTGACTTTCACGGGAAGGAGAGACAATCTGCACAAGCAAGGCTTGTTTCTTCTGAACTCTGACTGGGTAGGGTTTAGAATTGTGTCTAAGCAAGCAATAATAGTGATGCTTTTTTTTTTTTTCACCTAACATTGAAAATGGTTTAGTGGTTATTAACAGATTTCTTTTTGTAAGTAAACAGAGTAATTCTGTCCCCTCTACTGTTGTCAGTGCTAATTCAGGGGGTAATGAATGCCACAGGCTGATGTCAGCATCTTTTCAATTTCTTAACGTACAGAAGGCACCAGTGTAACTTTCCCTGCAAATTAATGGCCAGGGTGTAAATTTGAGTGTTTGAGTTCTGCTGGTCTCTCCCAGGATGGAAGCAGGTCTTGCAATGTTCCCAGCAAAATAAAGTACTTACAGTGCAGGTGAAGGGAAGAATGTTCTCTTGCTATTGAAGATATATTGGTTTATAGAATCCTGACTTTGGAACTTCTGAGGCCTGTCAAAATACAATTGCTTGTCCTGTAAGTTTCTGAACTTCCCTGCTGGTAGATTGATTATATAAAAGTGCTGGCTATTGTTCCTTTACCATAGCTGAGTGAAAAATGTCTGTCTTGTTTCAGTTCAGATTTTATCTGTAGATCTGTAACATTCCAGATGTTAATGTTGGTTATCAAAGTATGAGAGCATTTGGTTCACTTCCTATGTCGTGCTTTAAGGCTTAAATTTGTCATTCAGATGAACTTCTTTTAAATTAGTGTATCCCCTAAGAGCCTGAAATTATTCTGGCAAAATTGTCCACCCAATCCCGAACTCTAAGAAATAATCTGAAAAATCTTGTGTTCAGCCTCAGGTTTTACCTTACTCTTACATGTTTGACTATGACACCTTGAACAGTTGTGCTCTAGGAAGTGACTGTTCCGTCTGCCACTTTGACCTCAGCAGCTTGGTTCAGTGGGGGTTTGTCTGGACTTCAGAAAACACCCAGGTTGCTGTCTATTGAAGCACTTGATTGGAAGGAGCCTTGCTACAGGGGCAGCTGGCTGAGCAGTGCTTGACCATCTCGGTGGCATTCACAGCTCCCTGCTCTCTGGAGCTGGTGAACATCTGACTGTGGAAGAATATTGCTTATCAGCTGAACTTGGAGCTCCCATCTCTGGTGAAGATTAGTGGTGTGTGAGGTAACTTATGTTAGCTTTGTTCTGCAAGCACTGCAGCGTACTCATCTCTGTTCTAGAAACGCTTTGTTCCTGGCTGTGTTGTAGTCCTGTCAGGGCTGCTGGTTAGGACTTGCGTGCAGGCTAAGGAAATGCTGAGATTTCTTCCTATCTTTTAGATGAGTGCTTTGTCTTTCCTCATATTTCCAGCCCTGAGTACATTGAAAGGCCAACGTCTTTCAGTGCTGGCTATTGGTCATGTTACTGAGCAATGGTACTCCCATGGACTTGGATTTAAAGGTCGTGTTAGTGTGTTAGAACATTGTTGGTGTGTCAAAGGCACTGAAGCCCAAGTAAGTGGTGTGAGCCTTTCAAAAAAAATTCTGTCATCAAGCTTCAAGGAAGGGTTAATGTGGAAAAAAAAAAAAAATCACTCTTGAACATAAGAGGCTTTTCAGAATGGTTCAAACTATCCCCTTGCATATGGGAAGACTTGGGAGTTCCAAGGGCAAGATTATCAAATTCTTATGGTTCACGATCCATAGAATCCAATAGTATCCATCCACCAGGTCTTGGCAGTGAGAAATGTAATCTTACTATTCAAATCCTAGCTATGAATGAAGTCGATCATAAGTATTTGGCCACTAGGAATGCTACATATTGTGTACTTCTTTATTACCGTGGAGTCTGATGTAAAGCGTTCCAGTAACATGGATAACACTTTAGAAGACCACAGAGTTTGGTGCCTTGAACCTAGGTTCCAGAAGATGGGATTCTCAGAAAATGTGTTTAGTTAGTTGGTGATATTTAATACCTAAAACGCCAACTGCCGGGCCTTTATGTCCAGTATGATTTAACTTATGGAGTAAGGTCCCTGAGTTCTCCTCTTTCCTTCCACAGGGCAAGCAGGAGGACTTCAAGACGACAGTTCTGGAGGGTATGGAGACGGCCAAGCATCAGGTGAGGGTGGCGTTTGATGCTTGCCACTTAGTAGCAAGAGCCGCCAAGTTAGGGATTGATGCTTGCAAGTGCGCATGGGTGTGGTTGTCCAGAATTTAGCAAGAGGTGCAGGAGCTGTTTACCTACCTGTTAAAGTAAGAGACATTTTCAGATTTCAGTTAAGGCACCAACTGCAGGAAAGGATGCTAACCTATGTTGAAATGCCTCAGGCCGATCTCTCATCCCTCCCCTCCTCTCCATGTTCAGAGGAGTCCAAATGTGCAAGTGAGATTTCTTACCTAGCCAGGTTCTACCACCTAGAATGACACAGAAAGCCCTGGGCTTCAGCACAGCAGACCTTTTTTCTCATTAGTTGAAGAAATGTAGCATGGAGTATCTTTTTGCTCCTTTGCTTTTGTTTTTTTTCTTTTGAAAAAGTTTGGGCTTGGGCTGTGTGCCAGAGGTTAGCTCAGGAGATTTATCTGTTGGGGGATTCATGGTCTGCTTCTCAGTGGACTGGACTGTGAATTGCATTCGCCATTTGACCCAAGTACTGATGCTGCCAGTAGGCACTTACTGCTCAATCCACAGAACTGGTGTCTGATTCTTCCTCCAACTCTACTGCTTTCACCCTCACTTGAAGACGGAGGATTAGGGTTTTAAGTGAGGGAGTTGAAGGCTCTAGAACCTATTCTGTACCTCCAGCTTGCTCTTTTTGAACCAAATACAACTTCAAGATACTCATCTGAGAGTCCACCCTTGCTGTTCTAAGTAAAGGAGCCTAACGATGGCTTGGATCTTTACCACCTGCACAGAACTTGTGACTGTTGTAGATCGTGGGCTTAAGGACACATTTGCCTATTTAATTTTTCTTCGGGCATTGGCTCTTTGGAAATTCTGCGTATTTTGCATTTTATGTAGATGTTGAGTGTATGCTTTAGCAGTTGTCTGATTCAGCAGACAAATAGTTTTCCTTCAGGGTGTTTTTCGTCTGTAGATGTTTCAGTAAGTCTTTAAATAACATCCCTCAAGTTTTCTTCCGTAGGGAAGCAGATAATCAAAACTTTAGCATATTAGTTGCTAAACGCTGAATGTCAGGAAGTGGCAAGCGTGTGCATGAGTGCGTGTGAAGAAGAGGCGAGAGTCCAGCCTAGGCAGAGCCATTCCTACAGACATTGAGGAGTTGCCTGCCCCAAGGAAAGTGTCTGTTCTGAACTGGTGCTCCCCTTAATGTGCTGCTTTTCTGAAACACAAGCAGTGAGGGTTTGGGGTGGGAGGGTTTAATCCACCTAAAATCAATAGAACTTTGAGCTGTGTAGTTGCAGAAGTGAATTCAAGGACATTTCGTTCTTATAAGATCTTCTGGTGTTTGGGCCAAATAAAACACTATCTTTGCTAATATCTTTGCTTTTCCCTGCTGACTGCAGGGGTTGGACCAGATGACCTTGGAAGGTCCCTTCCAACCGAAACCATTCTATGAATCTAATAATAGCTAGACTTTTTCTAAATTCTGGTGTTAAACCCTGTTGTGTTTGGGTTTTGTTGGTTTTGTTCTGGTTTGATTTTCTTTTTTTTTTTTTCCTAAATACAAGTGCTCATCTGGAGCTATTCTGACATCTTAGTTTTAAAATTTGGGTATTGCCATAAAAGATGTGACCTTGAAAAACCCAAACCCAACAACAACAAAATTCCACCTTTGAGTTCTTTCCAAGGCTGTTAAGAGTGCCAATTTCTCTGGCTTTTGAATTTGAAGAAATAAACTGCAAAGCTTTTCAAGAAGCTGACGAGTTGCCCTAAATCCATGTCTGAGAGTTTCCTGAATGAGAGTCTACACTTCTTAGGAAATGCCTGGAGAAGGCCCTCTTGTTTTAGCATAAGCCTCTAAGAGGGAGTCAGGTTCAGCATTACAAGTCTTTAACTGGCCATTCTCTGCAAACTGTGCTGCTGAGCTTTTTGCCAACACTTGATCTATAACCTTAATTAAGATTGGTTACCATTAATAAAGTATCAGAGAATTGGTAGCTCTGGTTTGATTTACATGTGGAGTTTTACTGAGTTCATAGTTTCACACGTGCGTTCATATGTAGATGTTTGCACAATTGGACTTGGGGACAACAGAAGGGCTGGGGGATGCTTCTCACTGGAGAAGCTGACATTCTACAGATTTCTTTCTCATAACTGAATATTGGTGTTGTGGGTGTGTCAACTTTCCCTATTGTTAAAATCTCATTTTAATTTCTTGCAGCACTCTGTAGCCTGTTACTAATTTCCTCTTGTAAAATTCCTGTAAATGGTTATAGACAATCTTCTCTACCTTGAGTCATCACAGATCTTCTGATCTTTGCTTGTAAATGAATTTTTTTTTTAGCTTTACAACTGTTTCTGTGCTTAAATTTTCTTCTTCACCTTTGGAATGTGAAAATACTTGGAAGTTAAAGGTGTGTGTGGTTGCACCAGAACTGAAAGATAATTCCTCTCCCTAGTGCAATGACGTGTACTTCTGCACAGTCTGACTTCAGACTTTCAAAAAGTTGTCATGGTTAGTGTAACACACTGCAAGCTTATATTTTTCTTTGATATTTATTATAATCTGTCGGAAGAATTACAGTTGCCGCAAATGATCTTACAGTGCTACTTGTGGGGTTTTTTCCCCCTGCCTTGGGACATACTGGGTTATCTTTCCAGACTAAACGTCTTCTCCTCTGTATGTCCTGATCTTAAGTCACATCCTAGGACACAGGAGATTTATGTTGTTCTTGTTGTATTTCACATCTCAGTACTTCATTTTGCTTGCTGTGCTTGCACGATTCACTTTCTGTCCTCTGCTCCTGCTGTAGCACTTTATGGAGCTGTGTCTCGGTTTGTTACTTTACAAATAGTGTAACATTCACATGGGTTTGAGGAATGTGGGTACACCACTGCCAGTGTTGGAATCGATAGGAGTACGGGTACCCTTAGGAGTGAAGTATTTCCATGGAGAAGGTGTCTCCTGTAGAAGTTCTACGTTAGTCTTTTATGTGTGGAGCATTTAAAAGGAAAAGTCAGAAATCTGTAATTGTTGATTGTAGGCAGCACTTGGGGTGGGGACACAGGAACAGCCTAAGTAGGACTGTATCTCATTGCACTGCCCATTGCCAATATATAAAATACACAAAAGGAGAGGCTAAGACAGGTTTCTCTAGCTTGAGGAGCTGGGTGCAAACCAGACCTTGAAGATGAAAGGGGACTGTGGGCATTGGGCTCGTGTCTTAAAGATCTTTTGGCTTTGAACAGGTTCCGAAGTTTTTTTCAAATTCTGGTAGAAACTGGAAACTACACAAATGAAGGACAGCATCCAAAGCAACTATGTTTTATAGATAATACATTTTTTCTGTATGTTATATATAATATTATTGATATGTCCCCCTGCCTCCCTTATTTTTCAGGGTTTGTTTTTTCTTTGTATGCCCCCCTGCCCTCATAGTGTAACTTTGTCATTACCCCTTGACGGTACCTGTAACTCAAAGAACTGTTGACTTGGGAATCTACATGCCGTGCAGAAGTAAAAGGACTACATGAAAGCATGATATGAAATGGGCCACCAGATCACCTCACGGCTAGATACACTGACTAGGAAGGGTAGCACAAAATGCCTAGCAGTTGCTTTTGCAGCACCTGGAGACAACTTGTCTTTTTATTGTAGGTGTGGAGGGTGCGGCTTTCCAGAGCAGACTTCCCCACGACCGCATGACATCGCAAGAAGCTGCCTGTTTCCCTGATATAATCAGTGGGCCACAGCAGACTCAGAAGGTGTTTCTGTACATCAGGAACCGCACCGTAAGTTTATTGTAAAAGTATTGATGAAAAAAGGATAGGATATTTGTGTACCTTGCAAAGACCTTTTGGCAGTTGCTGTGTCTAACAGTGGGTAGATTTTTTGTCTGTTTGTTCGTTTTTAAGACGGTGGGTTTTCATTTCTGGGGTCCTATCATGCTCTATATTGCTAAGGAAGGTGTTCTCCAGCTCTTGATTGAGGAAGTGCTGTGAGGCAGCATAAAGAATCTATTGTTTATTTACAGTATCCAAAACACTGTCATAACAACCATCAAAACTACACATTTCAGCTAATACAGCTTTTAGAAAGTAAACAAACAGAAAGCTGTTGCCAATGTTCTATTACTTGATCTCAGCTTAAAGAAGTCTTTTTGGAATATTTAAAAATAACATTCCATTAAAAACACTGTTGCTTAGAATAAGACAAACCTCCCAGCTTTTATTTTTTCACTTTGCTTAGCATTCAGTTGTAATACTGAGACATCAAGCCAGTCATGTGGCTTATTCTCAGAACAGAATAGTTACTTCACCAGCTTTGCTTTCATTGAAGAAATGAAACTTTGCTTCTGAGTGTTTGTAGCAGTTCTGCCCAATTCAAAACTTCCATGCAATGTAAAATATAGAAAGAAGGGGCAATATTCAAGTAATTCATTGGGGAGCTCAGTCACTTGAGTTCTGACAAGCATGCCTGAAGTGTAGAACTTAAACGGTAGGATTGCAGGTGATGCTTTTAAACTGTGACAATGCTTTCAGCTTCCTCAGCGCTCAAACAGGTTTTAGGGTTTTCTCCTGTACCTACAAAAGAGGGTTTTAGAAAACTTAAGTCTTGTTAGAAAAAATAATAATAGGAAAGCAAGACATTTTGCCTTGTTACCAGTCAAAAGAGAAAGCACCTTATGCACCATTCAATTTTTTTCACAGACTTCAGATGATTAGAGAGCATTACAGTGTATTAACCCTGGCAGCATCTAATGCTGAATGACTCCAAGAAGTTATTTGAAATTTAAGTATGGTGAACATCCTCACATGAAGAGTGTGACTTTTGCTATGTGAAATCTCCCTCTAATTAAGTTGTAACTCTTGGCAAGTTGTGAGGTGTATAAAACAGACCAAGGCAAGCCAAGAAGTTTGGAAAGCAGTTTGCTCAGAACATGCATAGTGAGTCCCTTCTGCTGAACGTAATCAATGACTTGGGTTTAAAGAAGGGGTATTTGCAGGGCCGCACTAGAAGTGATGCATTGTTGGTCTCTGGTCCTTATTTGCTATGGAGGAGCTTTGAGAATTTCCTAAGCAGGAAATTCTTCACAAAGGATTCTAAGCAGAATCCCTTGTGAGAGGATCCCCGGTCAGGACAGCAGGCGAAGCACATGAGCGCTGAAACCCAGTGCTCAGCAGAGCTGTGGGAGAGCTGTGAGCTGCAGTGTGCATCCTCTCATAGCTGGCACAGTACCACGGCGGTACTGAAGTGAACATGAACACCCAGAGTTTCTGGAGGTTAGAGGAGTTAAACTAGGAAGTCTGATCTTTCCAGTTTGGCTGGTGGGAAATGGAACTAAGAACTGAATGAATGACCTGCTAAGTAAAAAGGCCGATGGTGGCTGATGTTGAACGGCCAATTAATCACACCCATGACACTTGCCATGCAGGTGGAAGGAAGGCTGTACATACAAGCATTCTGGTACATCCACTTTGTAGCTTTTGTTCTTTCAGTGTATGTTTTCTTGTATGTGTGAGTAGGAGTTTGACCTGATGCATTTCCACTTATTTGAAATGGTGTAGGCAGTTAAAATGGACTATACTGCACCTTAAAGAACACTGAAAGGCAAGTTTTAGTGCAGCTTGGAGAGCGCACTCTTAAACTCATTAGAGGATTTAATCTCTAACAGTATTTGCTAATGAACACGCACAGGAAAAACACTGCTTAATCTGTCTTGTTGTTTGTTTGAATACAGCTGCAGCTCTGGTTGGATAACCCAAAGATTCAGCTGACGTTTGAGACAACTATCCAACAATTAGAAGCACCCTATAACAGTAAGTCAGATGTTTTACTACCAAAACCATAGTGTACACATCATCGCTATTCTTTTTCAGTTGTGGTTGGGGAAAAGCTCTGAATCAAGAGAATACTTCAGATGGGTCCTTTTGTTAGTGGAGCTCCACGAGTGTTCGTGTGCAGAATGGGATATTGAAGTATGCTGATGTTTCAGGTTTGTTTGCCTGGTAAAGAAATATATCTCTAGCAGAAATCAAGAAAGCTGGTAAAAAGATGAGTTGTTACAGAGGTTTCCTGCAAGTAAATTCACGTACAGCTTTGAAGGTTTGCTACAACTTCACTATGGTTTGCAGCTGTGAAATTTTCTGAATCACAACGTTTCTCGGAGGCATTAAAAAGTTGCACAAGACTTGAACAGACTGGCTGTGATGAAAAAAGGCACTAAGAGTGAGGAGTTACTGCTTGCAATTGTAGGCCATTCCACCCTTCTCAAAGATCCCAATAAACTAGAAACGGGTGGAGAAGAGCAGTAAATAAAAGGTACTTAAAGAAATCTCTGGAGCGGAGATTGCAAAATAGTGAATTATTGTGCTTATAAAAATAAGTGAGAATTCAGTCCTCCAGTAATGGGTTGGCTTATCAACCCATTTGTGGTTGGCAAATCACATTCCAGTTCTGTGTGAAGATCTCCGGATTCCTGCAGCCACCTCAAAGAAGGTGTTCTTCTGCGCTGGGTGAAGAGAAGCCCTTAAGGGCCCGTCCAGCTCTTCAGGCAGAAATCAAAACCGCCCTGTGGCGGGAAGCAGCTTGTAGGGCAGCTGGGGCCCAGAGGGGTTGTGTTCCGTGGGACTTTGCTGGGCTGCTGCTGTGATACGTTTGCTTGTGAACGTACATACATGCTGCTGGACATATGGAATAATTTCACACCTTACCATTTTTTAGGTGACACGGTGCTTGTTCACAGAGTGCACAGCTATCTGGAGCGGCATGGTCTAATCAACTTCGGTATCTACAAAAGAGTGAAGCCCCTTCCAAGTAAGCAACTTGAAAATTTGATCTAATTGCAGTTTTGTTTTATTTTTTCTGTGATTACTTAAGACAAATTTGTGAGTGCTGCTTTTTAGGATTGCAGTACTGAGAAAATAAAAACCAGCTGGAAAGCCATCTGGCTATAGGTGTTCATGTCTTTATTTTGCCATCGTGAAGCCATGTATTTAAGTAAATCACTTTGTGGAGGAAAATATTTGCAAATCTCTGTAGGTAATTTGGTGGCAGTCACCGTTGAATGATTTATTTTTGCTCCTTATTTGATTAACAAAAGACAAACACAGTACTACAATTACATCTGTATATAAGCTTATGAAGCTTATGACTTTTTACAAGTGCTGAACTTGTTTCTTCTCTCTAAGGTTTATTGTGGGCTAGCAAGAAGTAAAACTGATAGTTTGACCCACAGGAATTAATAAGAATCAGTTCAAACAGTTGTCCTTCAGAAGTATTTTTCCTCCTGTTTTTTTCCTTGTCACAGATGCACTGCTGGGGTTTTTCTACCTGTCTCAGTAAGAAAAATTGTGAAGTATTTTACCATATTATGTACGTCATTTTCTTTTTGGGCTATTTGTTTTGTTAAAGAGTTTGTTCTGTCAGAACTACTGATGAGAAGGAAGCTGCTTTTTGTTCTTGGTATCTCTTAAATGCAGCTTTAACACGACCGCGTACAATGTAGCTTATTTTTCCCTTTCTTTAGCCAAGAAGACAGGAAAGGTGATCATTATTGGTTCCGGAGTCTCTGGATTGGCAGCAGCTCGCCAGTTGCAGAGCTTTGGAATGGATGTCACAGTTCTGGAAGCCAGGGTATGAATTTCTGTGCTGTTTTGCTTCTCTACAGCAGTAACCACATCCAATGGCCGTGTAAGGCTAAGCGTGGGTGAGCTTGGGTGCGGTTGAGGCAGCCAGGATGCATCGCCAAGTACTAAACCTGTCTCCCGAAGAAACAAGTGGGTCTGATCTCACTGGGAGCTGGCTGACGCTTGCTCAGGAGTGGGTGGGATCGCCAGGTGCTAGTGTTATCTGCTTACACCAGTGCCAGGTTGGAACGTGCTTCCTTTCATGATTAGGAACTGGTTTTTCACTGGAAAGCAGAATTGAAGTCTATATTTCAAAAATTGCCCAGTAAATAGAATTATTGTTTGGAATTGCCATCCGACATCACACAGGATATTTTTCTTCCACATTTTAAGTCTACATTAATTCTTTTCTTCTTTAGTACTCTGCTTAACAGAGGCTTTAAAGTTACGTAGAGCTACGTTTTGTGGTGTGCGAACTAACTGATAGTTCTTCCAGTAACACAGCATCATACCCAGGCCAAACTCCTTTTATTTAAAGTTGACGTTTCTTTTATATCTAATCAAGAACAGCTTGATACTCATTTAAAATAAATAAATCCATTGACCAGTGAAATTGGGATTTATCTTCTGTTTTACTTCCTGACTTCCTTTTGTTTATATATTCTGACACTTTTCTAGCACAGATTAAAATAATCTTCTTAAGCTTTTTATTAATGTTTTAGGCTCTTCGGTGTGCTAGGTACTGCCCTAGGGAGCAAGAGCTGCTGGCTCTGTCCCTCACAAGTCCCATGCCACCAGAGTGAAGGAGAGCACAACAAATTAATAGTTTAGGATTCTCTTGCTCACTTGAATGTGTTCTGGGTTTTTTCGTGTGGGTGGTCTTTTTTTTTCCTTCGTTTTGGGGCAGGGGGTGATTGAAGCTGGAGGGGGATCCATGCTGTAGCCTGGGGTTTGTTCTATGTGTTTTTGTTATAACCAGTATGTAGTCTGGCAAGTGGCTATTTTAAAATTAAAATTACGCACAATATTGTTCTAGTACACAATATTTTTCTCTAGACTGCTGCATCTCTTCTTGAGTAATCTGTATTTTCTATTTGCATTTTTGAAAGCTGTCTGGTGTTTTATCACATGATGATTTCAGTGATTCAGGTGGTAGTTTTTGTGTCCACTCATTTTCTGTAACTTTTAGTTATTTAGTTTACATGCTTTTGAATTGCTGATTTAATAAAAAAAAAAAAAATCAAAATTTACATTTTTTAATGTATTGGTAGCTGTTTGGGGTCTTTGCCAAATTGTAATTGATATTTCTCTCTGGTATCATCCTTTGAGCTGGCCTGAGAATAGGGAAAGACAGCTTTTTGGGCTTTTGTTTTTGTTTGTTTTTTTTTCCCCCCCTTATTAAGTTTAAAGTGGTAGGAAAATAAGTGTCAACCTTATGTCAGTAGCATGTGTCAAAAATCAAAACCCTTTTCCCCTGATTCTAAAATGGGCTGTTGATTCATGGTTATCTTTTTGATTGATAGCTGGCTTTTTGAGGCGAATAGAGAGAAAAAACTGGTTGATGGTTTTGGTAATTTCTAAAATTTATTTTTCTCAAGCACAGTTGAATAATTTCCTATATAACTCCTGGATTTTGTGGTAGGAAGTGGGAGGAGGTTATCTAGTATGTAACTTAATCTATCCATGGATGGTGAAGGATTGGCTTGATATAGATATAGTAGATATAGTTAAATTTGTCCGAGTCAGGTCAGGCATTTTCTTTTCCTCTCCCTTTTTTCCTCTTTTTCTCCTTTTTTCTCTCTTTTTAAAAGAAACGTAAACATTTTGTTCCTTAACTTTGGCAAATTGATTGAGATCAAGTGTTCATTTGCAGAGGTTCTTGGAAAGTGTGTTCTATTTCTTGAACTTCCACCGCATGCTGTAGAAGTTTCAGGGATCATATTTAAGTGAGCTGTATTGCTGAATGTTACCAGAGGTTTTACATGTTGTCTTTACAAGGACCGAGTGGGAGGAAGAGTTGCTACCTTTCGCAAAGGGAACTATGTCGCTGACCTCGGAGCAATGGTGGTAACAGGACTTGGTGAGTTTTTAAAAATAGAGGAGTGGGGAGGAGAACTGTAGGACAAGAGGTTACAAATCTGAAACCTTATGCTATTTCCTTTCATGGCCAAAACAACTGAGTATTTCTAACTATTAAAATACAGATGTTCTAGTTCAGCCTCTTTGGCAGTTAGCATTTTTTGTCAGTGGATCTTCAGAACAACTGGCAGCCCGCACTATAAGCTGGGATTTTCCTTGGTGCCATAGCTGTCAGTGGTCACTGAAGTCATACAGGTGCTTCACATGTCATCACACTGTTGTAGATGCATTCTTTCCCAGTTTCCTTGTGCTTAGTGGAATTCTTTGCTCTTTGCTTGATGTGCTGTCCCTTTGTGCGTCTGTTCCTTTGCCCAGTTCCTTTAAGGTGGTACCAGCACCAGGTTCGCTGCACTTGCTGAGCTCATCTTTCTCAAGCCGATTGACCCAGCTGCCAGTGGCCTTGAAGCACAGGTCCATTGCTGCCTTGGATCTTCTAAAGTATAAGCTGAAATTGAACATGGAGAAGTAGGAGCAGAGTGAGGGGATTAGTTGAGTAGCTAAGAACAAACTTATAAGATAGGAGAGACCCCAAAGAAATGGAAATTATTTTTTTCATTTATACAGGAAGAAAAGATGGAAGGAGGGGGAATGAAGAGCAGAGCTGTTGTAAAGAGAGAGCCCTTCTTAAAGTCAGAATTTAAACCCATTCTCTAAGGGATTTCAAAAATAGTTGTAAAAATAGTGGCCAACAAGCCATATTTCTTTCTATATGATGCTGTTTATGGGATTGCATCAGTTATTGGTAGTAGTTACTCTGCTAAAAAGATGGGCGGGTGTTCAGTGTGGAATACCCTTCAGTAATGCAGCGGAATGATCAAATGTTATAAAACCTAATGGAGTTTTACTGACTGCCAAAATTTGGTGTCTGTCTTAAGAGTTAGTCTTTATTAAATTTCATACAGAAACTCTTTCCAGACAAAGAGCACTGAAGTTGCACAGTCCTGGTAAAACAGATTTAAAGTTGCCTAGTGAAAGACTGGAATATTCTTATGCTTAATTCGTCATGGGTGTTTCCTTTCCAAAAGAAGCCACCCTTTGCCTTGAATCAGGGCAGCATGTGCTATGGAGTAAGATTCCTGTAGTGAAGGAGATGGTTTGAAGGGCATCCTTCGTATCTCTCAATCTGGAATAGGTTTGAGGAAGAAAGACTACTGAAAGGTTAAGCTTGTGGTTTGGGAAGGTGAAAGATTGAACCTATGGGATCTTTTCTGGTTTTGTTAGTAAACTGGAAGAACTAAAATTTTTAGTAGGTTGTTGAACTTGGAACATGAACTTATTTAGACCTGCTTCAAAACTCTGTTCTGCTTGTTTAGTCACATCTCTAAAGATGGGAAGGTATTAGGGTGGCTGAACTTCCTCCTCTATTTTGATCTAAGGCTCTGGGTTTGAGAGAGAGAACACTGGGAAAAGTTTTTCAGATTCTGGTTCCCAAAGTTAATCTGGTAGAGGAAGCATGTGTTGCTTTTCCTCTGTGCCATTTCCCCTTTGTGCCCATTCTTTTCCTCTGCTGTACTTACTGAGAGTTTTTGGTGCTCAGTGATTCTGGGTGCTTAAAGTTGATGCTTTCTGTCTTTCTCATTTTTCTACATAGAATCTCCTAGATCACTTTCTAATCTGTTTAGTTACATATCTTCCAGGTACAGTTGGTGTACATGGCTCATCTTCACACATAGTATTCGAGTGTCACTTGTTGGAGTTGCACTAAGTTTTTAGGGACTGAATTCTTCAGGTTCCTTCTCCATGTCACCACACTATCAAAAGCTCCTGAAGTTCCTGTACAGCTGTGGGAGCTTTCCTTGACTTCTCAAACACTCTGCTCTTAAACATCTTGAAGAGAGAGCTAAACTCTCAATTATACCAAGGTTGCTGCCACCCTAGGACTCGGCTTTCATGATGAGTCTTTTTTACATAGTGTCCTTTAAGTGTTGGTGGACAGGTGGTTTGTTATTTTTTATGACCTTGTTGCAAGAATTGCTGTGAAGTGTAGACCTTTTGCAGTGTTACAGAACTTCACTGGAATGTTTTGTACTGGGGTTGGTGTGTTTAGTCTCAGAAATAGCTTTAACTGTGGATTTTTTATTTAATTGCAGACAAACTTTGCAGGAATAGTCTATTAATGCTACAAAATGTTTTCCAGGAGGAAATCCCATGGCTGTGGTCAGCAAACAAGTGAATATGGAATTGGCTAAGATCAAGCAAAAATGCCCACTTTATGAAGCCAATGGACAAGCTGTAAGTCTGATACTGTTTTCATGAACCTTTAAAAAGAAATAGTATCTCAAGTGTATTTGTTACCGGGCTGTTGTTCTAGCAGGAGACAGCTTCCAGGGAGAGGAATGGAAGTGTGTGTCCATTTTTAAGCAGCCTAGTAATCCTAAAGAATGGTTTGGGTTGGAAGGGACCTTTTAAAGGTCATCTAGTCCAACCTTTCTGCAGTGAGCAGGGACGTCTTTAACTAGATCAGGTTGCTCAGGGCCCTGATCCAGCTTGAGTTTGAACATTTAAAGGGATGAGGCATCTACCACCTTTCTGGGCAGCCTGTGCGAATGTCTCAGCACCCTTGCAATAAAGACTTTCTTCCTAATAGCTAGTCTAAATCTTCCCTCTTTTAGTTTAAAACCATCACCCCTTGTCCTGTCACAACAGGTCCTGCTAAGAAGATTGTCCTCATCTTTCTTCTAGGCCCTCTAAGTACTAAAAGGCTGCAATAAGGTCTCCCTGATGAAGCCTTCTCTTCTCCCAGCTGAACAACCCCAACTCAGCCTGTCCTTGTAGGAGAGGAGTTCCAGCCCTCTGATAATTTTTGTGACCTACTCTGGACCCACTCCAGCAAGTCCATGTCTTTCCTGTGCTGAGGACTCCAGAGCTGGACACTGTACTCCAGATGATGTCTCATCAGAGTAGAGGGGCAGCATCACCTCCCTTAACCTGCTGGGAATGCTTCTTTTGGTGCAGCCCAAGATGCAATTGGTTTCAGGGCTGCACTCACATATTGCTGGCTCATGTCCAGCTTTTCATCCACCAGTACCCCCAGTCCTCTGCAGCACTGCTCACAATCCCATCATCTCCCTGCAAGTATTGGTACTGAGGTTTGCCTCGACCCGGGTGCAGGATCTTGCACTTGGCCTTATTGAACCTCGTGAGGTTCACATGGGCCCATTTCTCAAGCTCATCCAGGTCCCGCTGGATGGCATCCTGTCCCTCAGGTGTGTCAACAACACCACTCAGCTTGATGTCATCTGCAAACTTATGGAAGATGCTCTCAGTCCTACTGTCCTTGTCATTGATGAAGATACTAAATGGCACCGGTCCCAGTACAGACCCCTGAGGGACAACCCTTGTCACCAGTCTCCATCTGGACATCAAGCTATTGACCATTACCCTCTGGATGTGACCATCCAACCAATTCCTTATCCACCGAACAGTCCACCTATCAAATCCATATCTCTCCAGTTTAGAGAGAAGTATGTTCTGGTGGGCTGAATCAAAGGCTTTACGGAAGACCAGATAGACAACATCCATAGCTCTTCCCTTGTACACTGCTGTAGTCACCCTATCATTAGAAGGCCACCAGGTTGGTCAGGCAGGGCTTGCCCTTGGTGAAGCCATGCTGGCTGTCTCCAGTCACCTCCCTGTGCCTTAGCATAGCTTTTGGGAGGATGTGTTCCATGATCTTCCCAGGGGCAGAGGTGAGGCTGACAGGTTGGTAGTTCCCAGGGTCCTCCTTGCTACCCTTTTTAAAAATGGGCCTAAAGTTTCCCTTTTTCCAGTCACCAGAGATTTCTCCTGACAGAGAGTGGCCTAGCAATTACATCAGCCAGTTCTGTCAGGACTCTGGGATGCATCTCATCAGGTCCCATAGACTTAGGCTTTTTCAAGTTCCTCAGGTGGTCGCAAACTTGATTTTCTCTTACTGTGGGTTGTTCCCACCAGTCCCCATCTTGTGGTCCATCAACTTGGGAGGTGTGGGAATTGCCATTGTGGGTTGCCAGTGAATCGGTCACTGTCAGTTTGTGTCTGCCAGTAATAGCCAAGAGCACAGCCTAGAGGTCTAGGGACAAGCAAAATTCTTCATACCTTGGCTACTGTCTTGACAGCTTTCCACATCTACACAAGTACCTTTTAAATGGTTAACTGTTGTTGCCAGTTTGTCTATGTCTTTCTCCTCTCTCTGGATTTTACTGAAGGGCAGAGTACGTAAGAGTTATACGCTGGGCGTACATGGTCATGGTTAAACTCTGCACTGGAGGCATAAACCTCTCTTGCTGCTCACAACTGTATAATGACCCAAGATTGAGCAGTTTTATACCTTCCCCTTTATACCACTCCCCTAAAGTCTGGTTATTATTTTAGTCTTTGCCATGACCCAATTAAGAAAGACTTCTCTCCAAACAAGTTAGGATGGAATCAAATTCTCTGCATATAGGATGGGCTCTTAATGCTTCCAAGTTTCACCATCAGTGAAACACTCATCAGTGCTTTCTCTCTAGCTGTTGTTTAAGCTAGGCTGGGTTTAACAGATGTTAATACCATGATATGCTTGCCCTTTTCAGCAGGCACAACTATCATCACCTAACAGACATTTCCACACTGGCAGCCACACGCATTTCAGCGAGTATCTTCAGTACAGCCAAATACCCCACCTTCTGGAAGTGTCCTTCAGGGCTTCTTCCATCACCCTAGAAAAGCTGGATTAGTGGTTCTTAGTCACACTGACCACTCCAAAAGATAAGTTCCTATCTGTCTACTTCACTGAGCTATGCCAAGACTCCTAAAGCCTTGTGGTTGCCCAGAGCCATCCTCCCATCAGAGTGGGTCTTTTTCCCGTTGGCAAGCTTCTGGATCTCTAGTGAACACACCTTCCAGTAAGGAAATCTTGTTGTGCCCATAAATTGGTTTGCTTTCCTCATACAAGAGGAGTCGGTTGTCATCAAGATTTGCCAGCTCTTGCAGCTCTTTGGCCAGACAGCCTGGCAAAGTGAGCTTGTTTCCTACAGACCTTGGTGTCTGTCCATTTGAGAGAGGATATTAGATCTCTTATTACAGGGGCTATTCTCCTCTACTTTTTTGTTGTACTCTTCAAGTATCACTGAAGTTTAGGGCATATAATACGTGTTTTTTTGAGCACTGTTCTAAGAATGGATTGCACCTTGCCTTTCTTATTCCTCTGATTTGAGGAATCGTAGCATTTTGGGTTTGTTATAAGGTGTTGGGAATTTAACTGCAGTAGAGAAATCTGTGTCATTGCTCTGGTTTCTTTCAGAATTTTTTCTAAGCCTCTTGTCTCTGAGGCTTTGAGCTTTGGTGACCTTTATTTTTTCTTTTTCTGTTTGTGAATAGCTTAAGAAGAAGGTTTGTTCTTTTGACTTCTAGGTTCCCAAAGAGAAAGATGAAATGGTGGAGCAAGAATTCAATCGTCTGCTGGAAGCCACATCCTATCTCAGTCATCAGCTGGATTTTAATGTTCTCAATAATAAGCCTGTCTCCCTAGGTCAGGCTCTGGAGGTTGTCATACAGTAAGTTACTTCTCTCTTCATGGTAGGCTTTCCTGTTTTGTGGAGGGTTGCCGAAAAGAAATGTTTGATGGCCTGAAACGATTGTGATGCTTCTAGGGTAAGCATTACAACTGTTGGGTCTTTGCTGAGTTCTTGTTTTTTGTGTATTTCTTGCTTAGTGAAGCAAAATGTGACAAAGATGGTTAAAGGAGCAAACATCTTTTCTTGAAAGCTTCCAGAGAATCACTGCTGCAGTAACTGATAGTGGATAACTGACGTAGTATGAGTTGATGTACATACACTTACACTTCTAAAAGCTCATGGCATTTGTAATATGCATTTTAATAGTGGTAGGTAAATTCAGACTCATGTTTTAGCTAGTCAAGTATCCTTTATTTACAGAAGGCTGTATTAATTTTCTGATTGCCTTATGAGTATATACTGAAATATCCTATGATGTGTTTTTATTGCATTACACTAATTAAGTTGCCATAATGAATTTTTTTAAGTAACATGAGGATTTTATTCTGAACTGCATCTAACTTCTCATCTTTTCCAGATTGCAGGAGAAGCATGTGAAGGATGAGCAGATTGAACACTGGAAAAAAATTGTGAAAACACAGGAGGAATTGAAAGATCTTCTTAACAAGGTCAGATGATGACATTCAGAAGAAGAGAATAGCATTGTGTTCCTCAAAGTGGCAAAATGTACAAAAACTACCCTGGAAAAAGATCAGAAAGTTGCCATTAACGGTGTTCATTTTAAGACCCGCCAAGAAGCACTGTTATGACAAAGGAGTCCATGTTTTTGAGGAGGAGCACATAAGCGACTAGGCACAAGACTGTAAAACATAAATCTGGGAAAAGAAAAGGAGAGGACTGTCGTTCGTTAGGTCCAGCCAGCATCTAAGCACCACGTGGCTGCTTGCTCGCTCCTCCCCCTCAGTGGAATGGGGAAGAGAAAATATAATGAAAAGCTTATAGGTCAAGACAAGGACAGGAGTGATCGCTCACCAGTTATGGTCATGGGCAAAACAGACTTGACTTGGCAAAAAAAATTCAATTTAATAGTACGCGTTCCACCCCTCCTTCACTGACCTTGGTGTCTGCATGGGTGTTTCCCTCACATCCCACTCCCCTCTGCTGCAGGTTCCCCAGCAGTTTTTTGTGGGTTTGTTTTGTTTTTTTTTCCCCTTCCTAAGTGTTATCACAGAGGCACAACCACCGTCACCAGTTGGCTCAGCCTTGGCCAGAGGCAGGTTCAACCTGGAGCTGGGGAAGCTTCTAGCAGCTCCTCACAGGAGTCACCCCTGTAGCCCCTCCTGCCACCAAAAGCCCTCACACAAACCCGGTACAAGGAAGACACGATAAACAGTGTTGTGTCATAGCATCCGTTAGAGATGTTGATCATGACTCAGGCTTTTGAAGGATTATTTTAAAATTTAGAATTATTTAAACTTTCTTTGCCACAAATCTGATTTGTTGTGTAGAAGCAGTGTTTTAGGCCTGCTTACTGTGGCTTTGGTTGTGGTAGATGACATCTTTAATTCTCCATGAAATTTTCTCAAATTAAAAATGTCTGAGGACAGCTCTCATATCCTAAGTTATTTGCAACATATTTTTCTAAGGAATCAGTGAGGTTGGGCTTAGGCTGTATTGTTTAAGGGTTGATGGTGTTTACTTTGGTTTCTTGGAGGTAGCATTGCATATAAGTAAGATCTACCAAAACCAGGAAATCCCTGATACAATGGCCTAATTTGAGATGAATGTCCATTTTACAAAGTAACTTGCATGAAATCTACCTTCCCTCATCTTTTTTGTTTCCTTTTTCTCCCTTTTCCTACTTCACCCGAAAAAGATGGTGAATTTAAAAGAAAAGATTAAAGAACTTCATCAGCAATACAAGGAAGCATCGGAAGTGAAGCCACCTCGTGATATTACAGCAGAGTTCCTTGTGAAAAGCAAACACAGAGATCTGACCGCGCTTTGCAAGGTAAACGTTGGCACACGTACAACGCTTCAGCACTTCAGGTTTCTGAGGATGTCAGCAGCCAGATAAAATTAACCAATATCAATGATTCCACGTGTCTCACCCCGATCCAACGCCCTTTAGAGAATGGGATTCATGGTGACTCTGGGTTCTGGGTTGCAAGACTAGTAAGAGGGCTGCATTAACTGCCTTTTGGTAACCCATCTTTCATGGCTCGTCATGGAGAGTAGCAGCATGTTGAAGGCTCAGTTTTAGGTAACAGTCTGTGCTGGCTCTTGTCAGACAGCGTTTGATGCTTTGAAGTCTGAATTTTAGGTCAGACTTGGTTTTTAGTACTGCTGGGTCTCACAATAGTCTGGAAATAATATTTTGCGTTTGAAGAGAGATGTTCTTTCTCTAAGATACAAAAAAGATTTCCTGAATAAAAGACTTCTTTCCATGCAAATAGATAATTTACAGAGCTCTGTTGACAAGCAGAGTTAGTTCCCCCGACTCTGTGTGTACCTTGATGTAGAAATATGCCTTAAAAAGGAAGCCTGAAAAACCTGACTATGATAGTGAAAGACACTTGCTAGCCCAGGTCAGACAGAACCAGCTTCCTGATCAACAGAAGATAGGTACCATTATTTGGAAGCTCTGTGTGTTTGTGTATGCAAAAGTAGTAGCTCTTCTATTTTGCTACCAGTTAACAAATTATACTCTTATCTCTTATTGGATGCTCCCAGTTATTCTGCCTGGAAGGAAGATGATGGTTTCCTTTACACCTAGTTCTACTAATCTTTTTTTAAAACAAGAAAAAAACCCCACCAACCTCTGAAAGAAGCTCTCATTAGATCACGTCTCTGCCTTTTGCATGACATGATCTGCTTTGGAAATATCCATGTTCAACATTAACTATAATCTTTTAAGAGAATAATGAAGAATAGTTGTTGTGATCCGCCCCCCTAGCTACCAAGAGCAAATTTGGTGCAATATGAAAAAGCTCTCATTACCATAGGAACCCTTAAAAACCAGGACTGTAACGGACCTTCATGTTCTTTGCATCCGAGCGTTTAAATTCCTGAAGTACAACCATACTAATCTTTTCTGCAGTGTGGCATAGGTGTCTGTATATTTGAGCAGGAGAAGGGCAAAATGTGATGGATTAAATGTTGAAGAAATAGAGAACTTGATTTAGAGTCCACTGAGTTCACCATGAGCCAGCAATGTGCCCTTGCAGCCAAGAAGGCCCATGGCATCCTGGGGTGCATTAAGAATGTGGCCAGCATGTCAAGGGAGGTTCTCCTCCTCCTCTACTCTGCCCTGGTGAGGCCACATCTGGAGTACTGTGTCCAGTTCTGGGCTCCCCAGTTCAAGAGAGACAGGGAACTACTGGAGAGAGTTCAATGGCAGGCTACAAGGATGATTAAGAGACTGGAACATCTCCCTTAAGAGGAAAGACTGAGATCCCTGGGGCTGTTTATCCTGGAGAAGAAGAGGCTGAGAGGGGATCTGGTCAATGTTTATAAACATCTAGTGGGTGTCAGGAAGAGGAGGCCAGTCTCTTTCAGTGGTGCCCAGCAGTAGAACAAGGGGCGATAGGCACAACCTGGAACCCAGGAAGTTCTATCTCAACGTGAGGAGAAACTTCTCTCTTGTGAGGGTAATGGAGCCCTGGGAAAGGCTGTCCAGAGAGGTTCTGGAGTCTCCTTCTCTGGAGACCTTCAAAATCTGCATGGACATTGCTGTGTAACCTGCCCTCGGTGGACCTGCTTTGGCAAGGGGGTTGGACTGAGAAGATCCTTTCAACCACTACTATCCTGTGATTCTGTGAAAATGATGAATCTTCTACTGATTTCTCTTGAGATTAGACCTAGTCTGATGCTACGTGATATCTTGAATCCTTTTACATGTAAACTGATTTTAATGTTGGCTTTCAATTTTATTAGGAGTATGATGAATTGGCAGAAACACAAGGAAAGCTGGAAGAGAAGTTACAAGAACTTGAAGCCAATCCACCAAGGTAAACTATAAAAATAAACACTCAGGAAAGCAGGATTGTTGGGGTTTTTTTTAACTCGTTTTCACTGAGTTTAAAAATTGCTGTCATAAGCTTTCTTTTAATGATGGTAACTCAAGGTACAAACATGAAGTTTGAGTTCCCTCAGTTTCAGAATTAATCTTTTTTTAGAGGTGACTTAGACAAAGATGGTTCTTAGCGAGGGTGTATTTCAGTAGATTTTCATCTTTACTGTAACCAGTGCCTGATCTCAGAAAGCCTTTGGGGTTTGAAATCTCCATCAGTAATGACAGTGCACCAATCCTGCTTATTTTGGCAGAATCTTATTATTTTGTGCTCTGTGTGATTAATACTAGATTTTTTGTTGTCTTTTTAAACATGCTATTTAAGCCATTATTTTGTAACACTTTTCTTATTTCTAAAGTTACGTTTCTATCTTCACTTAGAATATTTTACTTGAACTCTGCTTTGAAAATATGAATTTGCTGGTTTTTGATATTCAGCTTTTATGACGGAAGTCCAAATGTTTGAAACAGAATCTGCTTGTGTTTTTTAGATCTTTTTTCTCCACTAAGGAGGGATTCAAACAGAAAAAGATTGTGAGCAAATTTTCAAAAGCAGTGCATTTGCCACATCCTACTCTAGCAAACTAAATATCTTTGTAATATGTTCATTTTTTTTCTAGTGATGTTTATCTGTCATCAAGAGACAGGCAAATACTTGACTGGCATTTTGCAAACTTAGAATTTGCTAATGCTACACCTCTGTCTACGCTTTCGCTGAAGCACTGGGACCAGGTAGCTCATTATTGTATTCATTCATCAATACACTAAAAACTTAAGCTATATTTATTTCATTCTCATGGAAGTATCTTTATGTTAAACATGTAAACACTTGCTCTCTGCTTCCTTTATGCAGATACTGAGCTCTTGCATGAGTATTGTTTCTGATTAAATTCCAGACATCTTTTTGTTAGTGCCAAAACAATCTCTAATAAGTTTGCTGCAAGTTTCTGTGCTTATTACTTGCCTAATAAACAGGATTTCAAACTCATGGAATCACTCTTTGAAAAATATTTTGCCATCGTGTAGAGTTGCTGATTATTTTCCTTTGAATGATGTGATTTTGTTATAAAACATCCTTTTTATGTATCTTCATTTTAGGATGATGACTTTGAATTCACAGGCAGTCACTTGACTGTAAGGAACGGATATTCCTGTGTGCCTGTAGCCTTGGCAGAAGGGTTGGATATTAAACTAAACACAGCGGTTCGCCAGGTTCGCTACACAGCGTCAGGCAAGTGAAACCTCCTCCTCTGGAAAACTGCTCTGAGGGAGTATGAGCATCGCAATTAGATTTCAGTGCTTCTGAGAGCAGATTTGAAGATTAATCTTGTAAAAGCCCTCCTGTTACATGTTTTGGGTTAAACAGCCACATTTCTTACTGTGATCGTCTAGGAAGCTGTTTAGATTTATTAATCTTTAATGGGTTTTGCTTACTCTGTGGCTGGTTTGACACTGTCCTTTTCAGTTGTATTTACTGCTTTACGAGTTCACATTCTTCCATTTCTTCACTTAGTTGTCAGAAGCATTTGGAGTAACGGGTCTTGAGCTGCTTTAAAACCTGGTGACACGAGATCTGGTGTTAGAAGTATAAATGAATGTAATAGGGACTCAAACAAATGGAAGGAATACATCTTTTTGTTGTTCTTCGTAGGGCTTGGGAAGGGGTCAGCTGGGAGAGCAACTCAATGAGAGGCTTGTTCTCCACTTGCTATTTCTTTATGCATATATTTAAATATAACTTACTGGCCTAGAGGAACCTTTAGGCTTATCCCAGTATGGCCATTTTCAGGTGCTGTGTAAATTACACGTTCTGGAATTGAGCTGTGCCCAATAACATTCATTTGCATAGAAGTTAAGTAATTGTTAGTGTAAAGCTGTCTTCATAAACAATTTTTTTTTTAACGCGGTTATGTTTTTCTGGTAGTTCCTTTAAATTTTAACCCAATGCTCTTGCCTCCCAACGTAATAAATGGTTGGTTTTCTCTCCTCTTTCCAGGCTGTGAAGTGATAGCTGTAAACACCCGATCTACCAGCCAGACGTTCATCTACAAATGCGATGCTGTTCTGTGCACTCTTCCCTTGGGAGTACTGAAACAGCAGCCCCCGGCAGTGCAGTTTGTGCCGCCTCTCCCCGAGTGGAAAACCTCCGCAGTGCAGCGCATGGGATTTGGCAACCTTAACAAGGTGACTCGGTGACTGTTTTGCTAGATTTTGATGCTGAAAATTAACTGAAGAACTGTAATAACCTTTTCTCTATTTCCCACACAATTTTTAAGTACTTAAATTTCACAAGTAGGTTGATGGAATATGTCTGCTGCAGCTTGTTAACCAGCAGATCTGTAACTACGGGAGCGTACTAACCTATGGAAGGCAGCATGGGTATCGACTGTTACGTACATGCACTATACATTCACCAGACTTTCCTTTCTTGACTTTTGATTATAAACGTCAATGAGTGTAATTGTCTTTATATTCGTTTTTTTTTTCCGTGTGCTCTTCCTAGCTCTTGATTCTATTTATTTCTAGGTTGTGTTGTGTTTCGATCGTGTCTTCTGGGATCCGAGCGTCAATTTGTTTGGCCACGTTGGGAGCACTACTGCAAGCAGAGGAGAACTCTTTCTGTTTTGGAACCTGTACAAAGGTAGCTGTGATGCATGTCTGCTTTTGCCAGTGTCTGTCTTGTGTAGTTTTAGATTTAGAAAAGGGCACATTTTAAGATGCTGTTGGTGCTCACATGTGGATATGATAAGAATACAATATTCGTAGAAAGACAAAAGGAAGCAGAGAGCACCACTGACTTGAAAACAATTCTGTAGTAAACTGGGGCAGAACACGGATGAGTGTGAGTTTAATGCTGGGTTTCCAGGCTATGTCTGTTAAATTGCATCGCTACACTTACATTTTTATAGGCTACTTCATTGTGTTGCACCTTGGTGAAGTTGTCCTGTGACTTAGTATTATCTTGGTTGCTTCTGTTAAGCGTTTATTCTAGCTAAACTCAAGTTTTTTCATTTTTATTGTACTGTATTAAGAAAAAGCCCCTAAACCTAATCTAACGTGTTCTTGTAGTATTTCAGAAATAGAGCGAATAACGTATGTTTGCCAAAGAGCAGTGTTGTCTTAATGTCTACTTTCAGGAGGATATATTGAATTCTCTAGAAAAGGGTGATTTCTCACTGCAGCATTTCTAGATTAAAAGCTGTTTCTTAGTTAATCAGTCTTTTTTGAAAGTGAGTTTCTCTGGCCACTTGGAACATTGTTTGAGCTCTTACCCTCTTTCACTGAGCTTCTCATGCAGATGTGACTGGCATCTAATTTAGTCTTAGTTTTGAAGGCTTCAGTTTCCTGGATGCTTTTCAAGTTGAACTGACAATATGAAGCCAGACCTCTTTCTTAGGGCCATCTGTCTAATCTGGGATGATTTGATAACTGTAGCTGAGCCCCTTTTTTCTGCAACCTTAAGTACTTTATGGTACAGGTGACTTTGCTGCTGAGGAAGGTGTTTTACTGTTGAAATGTTTGATAAGACTTGACTGGAGTCAGTAAAATCCTATGCTAAAGCAGGAGTCAGCTGGCTGAAATTGAAAAAAATCAATTGCCATTTCTCGTGGATAAGTCAGGTGGCACCTAACATGATTATACAGCGAATGTTAAGGTAGACCTGATTGAACTCATGAAGCTGTTCTTTGTTGCTGTCATATTCTGTATTTCTGTAGCCATAGCAGAGACACTGTTTAAACTGGGCACATTGGAGAACAATTATTAATCCAGAAACAAACCCTAGAAGTATCACAGCACATGCTGTATTGGCTCTGTGGAAGTTCTTTCAGAGTCTGGTGTTGGAAGAGACCAGCTGATCTCTGAGAAGTGTTTGAAGATAGGTTGGTGAATGCAGTGAAACTCCATTCTCCCACTTTTTTTTATTTTTTAACTGCTCTTGGGTGACCTGTTGTAGCTCAGACCTAAATCTTTCCAGTGGTTTAAGTCTAGTTGAGGTAACAACTGCTGAGAAAACCTGTAGCCTCAGGAATGCTATGCAGGTCCTAGAGCAGTTGACCTGTCCTGTTGGTGCCTTTCTCCACCATGCTGTTGGATTATTGTAGCCATGTAGACAAACTTTAAGATGGAAAGACCCCATCAGCGCAGGGTGGAGGAGCTCCTGGCAGAAACACTTTGTGTTTTCTGGAAGTCCAGTGACACTTCAGTCTCTGCCTTCTTGCCTGGCTATTCTGTTTTTCCTAGAGACATGATGAAAAAGATGAGACTCTTTCTCTGTCACTGTTTTGTGGTTACTCACCTCTGGCTAAACCGTGTTCTGTGCTTCTCTTTGGTATCAAGGCTCAGTAAATATCACTGCCTCCAGGAGAATTTTTTGTGGAGCAGTGATACATGCTCGTCATCCAAGAAGCTCTTCTGAGGAGCACTTCAGTGTTTGCATAGCAAAGTAGTCACTGTTCTGCTACAGCCTTCTGGCTTTCTGGTACAGTTCTGAATTAATCCAGGTGACTGAACAGCAGCAATTTTGGATCTGGATAAATACTTGTCTAACAAGGTCTCATGATTTCCATAAGAATATTTGGGGTTGCTTGAACACAAGTTTTCATGAACAGTTTCACTGCAGCTGTGTTTTGAATATGCAGTCATTCCATCAAGAAAAAAATACACTGACTGAAATACTGCTGAAAACTTCAGGGATCTCATTGTGTCCAGGATGGCAAACTAGGAAAAAGCTTGGCTGCTGAAATGAGAAAAAAAACAAAAAAACCCCAGTGCCTAAGGACGATAGGAAGCTAGTTTATTGTTCTTTCCTTCAATTGTTTGAAAGACTAGGCTTAATCTTTCAAAAAATTGAGTTTAAGGAGCAATCCTGTATCTTTTTTTTTCTCTAATAAACTGCCTCTAGTCCCAGAGGTCCTGTGTATTGAAGTGTCTTAATTATATCTCAAATAGTGTAATTATGCAGTAGTAACAGGCTTACTAGTCTAACGTCTTCAGAATTTCAAAGATTCCTAATTTTAATCAGAATATATTATTTGGTCTTTCAGCCTGTATACATCACAACTAAACTTCAGCCAATTTTCTTTAAAGAGCAGTAACTTGATGGGAATGTGTCCCAGGAGATCTCTGTATAGACCAGGATATAAGGAATTCACTGATTGTTTTGGAAATGTCTAGAAAAGTTAAAGCAAGGACTTTAATTCCCATTTCAATATGTTTGACATCTTTTTCTAGCTGTAGTATTTTCCTTTGCTAAATTTAGGAATTCATAAATATCTCCAGGAGATATCAACTGAGAGTGTTTTCATTAAGTAACTGTGCTCAGGTCTGAGTCACTTCTTGTAAATGTCTGTTATCTTAGAGGTCTTTTCCAACTTTAATGATTCTATGATTCTTTCCGTTGGGTTATTTCAGTAGCTGTTCAATAAGATTTTCCTTGACTACCAAAAATGTGTGCTTAAGTCTTACCATAGCTGGTCAGAGGTAAAATGACCTCATCTATGTGTTTGTATATCTGATAATCACATTAACACTCTTCACCACAGCATCAAATGGGCAGCTGAGTTATTTGATGTCTGTCCATTTGATGTCTGAATTCTCAGAATTGCTGCTTTTCTGGATATTGTTCTACTGTTCATAGTGGCCACTTCATTGAGATTATTTAATGTGAATGTGCATTGATAATGAAGAAATCTAGGTACTTATACAGGTAACCTAACTGCTCTGCTAATGTTTAATTGCACCTACATTAGATTGTTTGGAAGGTATTGAGTTCCCTTAAATTGTAGCACAGATGACTGTTAAATCCGAGTGGAAACTACTATGTCAAACAAATGGTACCTTCACTGAAGAAAACCTTTCATCTCTTCTGCATGCTGTACTTCCTAATCAGTATATTTAATTATTAATCATAGAATTGTAGAACCATTTCGGTTGGAAAAGACCTTCAAGATCATCCAGTCTAACCATTAAGCTAACTCTACCAAGTCCACTGCTAAACCATGTCCCTCAGCACCACATCTACGTGACTTTTAAACACATCCAGAGATGGTCATTCAACCACTGCCCTGGGCAGCCTGGGCAAGCCAGTGACAACCCTTTCACTGAATAAATTTTTCCTCGTGTCCAACCTAAACCTCCCCTGGTGCAGCTTGAGGCCATTTCCTCTTGTCCTATTGCTTGGTACTTGGGGGAAGAGACTGGCACCAACCTTGCTCCAGCTTCCTTTCAGGGAGTTGTAGAGACCAAGGAGGTGTCCCCTGAGTCTCCGTTTCTTCAGACTAAATAGGCCCAGGGCCCTCAGCTGCTCCTCACAAGACATGTGCTCAGAAGACTTTCAGCTGAGCTGATTCAACTGTCTCCTTGTCAAGATCATTGATAAAGATATTAAACAGGAGTGGCCCCAATCCTGAACCCTGGCGAACTCCACTTATGACTGGCTGCCAACTTGCTGCAACACCAATACATCAGCTCTCTTGACAATTCTAATTATTACCATAGTATATATTAATTCATTTTCCTTTAGATAATTTGACATCACAGTGGAAGATTTAGGACTACTTTTGTTGGGTTTGTTTAGTTTTTAACACCATGACGTAGCTGCAGATACATACCTATTCCAATTTGCCTGATTAAAATGTTTGATTTCAATAATTCATTTACTTTTTCTCTCTCCTTCCCCATCTCCAGCACCAATTTTGTTGGCCTTGGTAGCAGGAGAAGCAGCAGGGATTATGGAGAATATCAGTGATGATGTCATCGTTGGACGGTGCCTTGCCATTCTCAAAGGCATATTTGGTAGCAGTGCTGTACCACAGGTCAGTGCAGACGGCGTCTTTGGGTAACTTCTCCGTGTTTCAGAGCATGCTACAATTCTCAGTAGCTTGGCTGCAGTAGTGAACTCTTTGGGTTGTTCAGGGATTTTTGAGAGGAGGGGCTGGTTGTGTGTTTGGCCTCTTTGAAGGTAGATTTTTTGTTTGGTTGGTTGGTTTTTTGGGGAGTAATGAATTTGGCTTTTGGCGTGGTGTTGCTTTGAGGGTTTTTTTAGATAAGATTGTTTTAGACCAGGTAAGACTCTAGCTTTTTCAGGGTGTCAGATACTTCAGTCATTTTTCTACCTTTAACATTTCTGGAGTGTCCTGGTTTGGACAGGGCAGGGTTGATTTGGTGCAGCTATTCAATACTGTGATGACGTCCTGCCCTGGAGGCCAGTTCTGAGGGATCATTCAGTTCAGCTTCAGCATCTTCAGAGCGTGCAGGGGTGTGTTTGGTTGTCTATCTCCGGTATTGCCTTTTTCTGTGTATTACTCCTGTTTTAATATTGTTGCTACAGCAATTTCTTACGTGTTTTTATATTAAACCTTCCTTATCTCAACTCAAAAGGGAATTTTAAAGACTTTTTTACTTTCCCTGTCCGTGGCTGCGGCAGGGGGGAGGGAGCGGCGGCGCCAGCATGGCAGAGCCACATGGCAGGGCTCCTGCCAGGGCTGTTACTAAACCAATACACGGAGTTACAGCAGAGCTGTCCATAGCTAGTGACAGCACTGCTCAGATACTCCTTGCCGTGTTCTGCACCTTCTCTACAGTAAGGCTCTTGACCAGTGAACTCTACTAAGAAACTGGTTTGACTGGAAAATCACTGAAGGGCAAGGAAGGGAGTAAAGGCAATCTTTGATCTGGATCGGTTCCCTGTGCAGCTAGCCCATGGTTATTTAGGCACAGTAAGTGAAGAGGGAGTTTAGAGGGGGGGGAAAAAAAAAAAAGCTTCTGTACTTAGGACATTGCTTTGAAAAGTCTTAGAGCTGTTCAGCCTACAGCGTGTGTGCCTTGGCTGTTCTCCCAGCAGGCGGTTCTTACGAATAGCGCTGGTTATAAATAAATAGCTCTCCTCTGCAGGGATTTTGATATAGTGAAGTTACCGTGTATTTTATACGTCACCTCTGAGCATTTGGCCAGGTGAAAATTAGACTGTTTACTTGCTTGGTATGTTTCCTGTAAGGAACAGATTTACTTCATTGCCTTTGTTGTAGAATAGTTGTAGAACTTTTTGAGCACAGTTTTATCATCCGCAGTGTTTTACTGCTCTCTGTATGACGCACAAATTCTCACAGCTGACTGTAAGTGTGGATTTTTAGTTAATGAGTGGGTCTTATACTTTGGAAATGCTCAGTCAGTTGAATTTTACATCTCAGCCTGGAGAAGACAAGAGAAGGAAACCCCTTCAGATAAATTCACAGCGCTTTCTCTGAACTCCAGGCATACAATTTCACTTCTTAATGAGATCTTTCTCTGAGAGGAGCTTTGAGACTCTACTGTCTACAGGTGCTGTAGAAATCATGTGTAGAAATCACTCTAGAGTGAGCCAAGAGCCAAGTGTTTTACTGTGGCTGCTCTTGAGTAGGGTTTTCAGGTGAAAAAAACACTCTAGCAAATTGCAGAGTCTTGACAAGTAGGAATTCTGCTGCAGATAAACATCAAATTTAGAGAACTTACTTGAACTTTTAAAATATTTCAGTGCATTAACTGGTAATCCCCTGTTACAGAATTACTCCATATCTGGTTCATCATTCAAAAGAGAAAGCAGTTCTTGGTTGTATTAAGCAAGACGTCTAAGTGAGATTCTAACGTGTTCACAGTCCAGGCACTTGTGTACTAGGAGCACTTGATAGCAGAGAGCTTTGCTGGAGACTGTCTCCTGGACAGCCATTCCTTAGTCTGGAGAAGCTCCACTCTTAACCTGTTGTATTGGATGAACAACTCTGTGAAGCTGAGCTTGGTGTGCAAGTGCAGTGCCTTGTACCTGTCCAAAACAGAAACAGAGAAGTTAAACTAAAGCAGTGCTTTGTTGGAATGTGAGCCGTCCTCGTTCCTGTGATGCTGCTTCTTACTGTGTTATTTTCTCTTTCTACTTTTTATTTTTCTTTTCCTGAAGACAGATATAACCACTTGCTCCCCCTGCTGTTCTTAGCACATGGAAACTGTTTCAACCCTGCCGTGCAGCTAACCGCTGCAAGCGTTGGGTACTCCAGAGCAGGGTTCTGGTTTTGTACCACGTCCATTGTAGTACATGTTTTATTCTTCTCCCTGTTCACAGGGAATCCTAATTACAGTGTTTACTTCTGAGGGTGAAAATGGAAGTTGACTCTCACCCATATGTGTTAACGTAGGCACACAAACACCACAGTTGCTGTTTGCACTGGTGCAGTCTGTGTTGGGGAACCAGTACTTCTGTACTCTGTTCTACAGTTGTGTCTTCAGAACTACCTCACTGAAGTAAAATTTCTGTCTGGATTTATTCCCTGTTAGACTGCAATGCTTCATGTGATTACTGGAGAAATTGATGAAATGCCTCAAAGAACACTTTTTTTCATGTGGTAACATACAGTGCCATCACAGTGGTCACCATCCACCAAGGAGCGCAATGTGAGGTTACCTTTTTCTCAAGAAGCAGTCAGTATATGAGGGCTGGCTCATCACTCAGTTTCATAGAATCATACAAGCGTTCTGGTTGGAAGAGGCCTGTCACTTCAAGTCCAACCATTAACCCAGCACTACCAGGGCACCACTAACCCTCGGCACCACATCTCCATGGCTTGGAAGCCGCTCCAGGGATGGGGACTCCACCAGTGCCCTGGGCAGCCTGGGACAGGCCTTGACAACCCTTTCAGTGAAGGAATTTTTCCTAATGTCCAACCTGAACCTCCCCTGGCACAACTTGAGGCCACTTCCTCCTGTCCTATCATGTATTACATGGGAGAACAGGTTTCTTATCTTTTGTATTTAAAAGTGCTGAAAATTGTGGTGAGGCATTTTCTCAACTAAGTCATCAGACCACATTGGGAAATGTGGTCTCCAGCCCCCAGTTGTCTTACACCTTGGAACATGGCCCCAGTCCTCTGTGGCCTTTTCACAGACTCAGCAGAAGGCATCAAGTATAGTTCAGCTGAGGCCAGCCTTAGTATGTGTGATCGTGGAATATAGACTTGGACTTCCACCACCAGCATTAGCCTAAGGACTTTGTATCTTTTGTTCTTGCAGTTTGCATCTTCTGTACTTTGTACTAACTGTAGAACTTGCACTGTGTCAACAACTGAAGTTTCTGTCTTATTTCAGCCTAAAGAGACTGTGGTGTCCCGCTGGCGTGCTGACCCGTGGGCCCGGGGATCGTACTCCTATGTAGCAGCTGGATCTTCTGGAAATGACTATGATTTGATGGCTCAGCCAATCACTCCAGGGCCAGCCATTCCAGGTGCTCCTCAGGTGAGAGATGTTCCAATTCTTTTTAGAAAAGCCTCAAAACAGGATGACTTTTTTTTAAAGTAATTAACACAGAAGTTTAGATGACTTGCATCTTCTGATGAGTGATTAGAACCTGTAAATAATTCAGTTTTCCATCCTTGAATTCTGCCTTCCCAGGTTTGGTGTAATTTTTTTACTAGAAAAATAACATGTTGTTTCAGAAAGTCCATTCATTGATGTCTGAGGAGTATTATAATGTACATTTATTGCCTTTTGTACTCCATGTTTATGTTGTCCATCACCATATTTGAGTTGTAGTGATTTGAAAGAGTGAAGGCCAAAGTGAGAGGAACAGAAATCAGAAGGTCTCTCCTGACTTGGGTTGGGAGCGAACACAAATCATCCCCAGCTTACTGTAAGAGGATGAAGTTTTGAAAGCAGTAGCCATACTGAAAGCACTAGCAGAGAAGGATGTACAGCTTTCGCTTTGTTTGGGTTCTTTTTCTAGTGATACAAGTCATTAATGAACAACTATGGATAAAACGATCCTCTGCAGAATAAATACGAAAGTTGGGTTTTCTCCTATTTTTATGACACTGTCAGTAGTTGCTTTAGGTCTCAGTTTAAAGAGAAATTCCCCCCTTTGGTGCATTGTAGAAGGTTTTGTTTGCTTGCTGTGCTGGAGTTCATGTCCCTGGGTCAGAAACCATCATTCTTCTCAAGCGTGTTTAACAGTTTGGCTGTGGAGTTGTAGATATGACATCCAGATGCTGTTTTAGCTGGGGATGTTTAGCTCCCCTGCGTATCTGGTTCTGAAAATGTTGCTTGTCAAGTGGAGCTTTATTATCTCTGTATCAAAGCATAGCTATTGGCAAGTAATTGGAAAATACTTCCTCATATTAGTCATTACAAACATGAAACCCTCCTGTGGAATGGAACGTGTATGTAAAGATATTCCTGGTAATTTGTAAGGCAGGTTAAAATATTTTTAATATGGGCTGTTTTATACACACCACCTTCATGTTAATGGTGACTGTGGTGCGATTAGAGGACTTTTAATATTCTTATTCAAGTATCTGTTTGCCGCAGAATCTGAAAGGATGTGAACGAGCCTTACCAGTGTTCTCTGTTTCCCCAGCCTATCCCTCGCCTGTTTTTTGCCGGAGAACACACCATTCGCAACTACCCCGCAACCGTACATGGCGCTTTGCTGAGCGGACTGAGAGAAGCTGGTCGCATTGCAGACCAGTTTCTTGGCGCCATGTATACTTTGCCTCGCCAGCCCACGCCTGGCGTCCCCCCACAACAAGCTACCAGCATGTAAGAAAAGTCGAAGGTATCAGAAGGGGAGTGAGAAGACCACAGCGCTGCTGTTGTGGACTCTTGGGATGAAGATCTTGATGTCGTCTGTGGCAGTATCTGCTGAAAGGACTCGGCCGTCACTTCCTGTGTGATACTTCCGTTGGGACAGCCTTACAAAAACTCGCCAAACCTTTGTCTTGGCATCCTGCTACAAAACCTCTCATGGCTATTTGAAGTGTCAGTGTACACAGAAACCTTTAATACCAAGCTGGTCAGGGACTTTTTTGACTCTGCAGATACTTTTTGAAAGTCAAGATTATAGCTAGAGGTTTTTTAGTTGTTTGGGTTTCTTTTTTTCTACCTATACGTGTATTCACAATTTAGTAATTGTACAAGGCCCTCTAGAAGCTGGTTGCTACGAATAGTAGCTTAGTGTAGAATTTATGTGAAATTCTGTGTTGAGGTTTTTTTATTGTTTTGTTTTGAAGAATAATATTTTTTTGACCAATTGTGTTCTTATCTGGCATTTAAGAACGTGGTACGACTGTTTCCCTAGCAGAAACAGCAAATCACACCCCTCCAAAATGGTCCATTGGCTGCTACATCATATGCATCCGGTTTTAGAAAGAAAGCTGGTATTAGCAAGAGTGTGCTAAGCATGCTGTTCTGTGAAGTATTTTCAACAAAAAAAATCATCAGAATTGGATATTTATAAGTTAAAAACTAGAAAAATTATTTGTATTTGTTTATATAGTAACCAAGTTGCCTGGACAGTATCTTAGCAGGACATAATCTCCTGATCTCTGCATGCTGTCGGTGGGCACTCCGTGTATCTCCTGACTTCACTTATGCTTGGTTAATGAGATGATGGTGCAGCTGCCCCTGTGATGCTTCTGAAGATGATTTTGGTTTGGCTGCTTTGCCAAGTATTGTCCTTCTTATTAATTGAGCACAGAGAGTCTTCTTTCATTGCACGGAGCAGTCTTACTTAAACATTTATATCCTTTTTCCCTCTTCCTATTTAGCATTAGACTTTTCTTATTTCTTCCAATTTTTCTCACTTCCTTCTTTCTCCAGTTTATTTCTGTCTCACCTAACTATGGTCTCTCTTCACAGTTTTTTCTACTTTTCAGGTTTTCTGTTCTCACTCTCTTACCTCATGTCTGTACACGTGCAGTCTGTCCCAACTTCCTTCTGTCCTTGCACCCTCTGTTCTGCTAGAGGACCAGTACCCCCTCTTGTTCCATGCTCGTCCCTCTACAACTACAGTACCCGCACTTCTTCCTGGAGAAAATAAACACACAAACATGACCGCAGCCCCTGCTTGTTTATAGCTACATTGTCTTTGGCCATAGACTCTCCATCTTCTAGCATCATTGCTTCTGCTATTTTCTTGTGCCTTCCTAGTAGCTAGAGATCATTCTTCCTCCTGACGATGTCTATTATGTTCTGGTTGCTTTTGTATTAGATGCTGAAGTCTGAGGGGTATCTCCATAGGCAGCTCTTCTGGCAAGCTGTGAGAAAGGGGAGGGCTTGTGCGCAGGTGTGATGGTCTGCGAGGGGGCACAGACTCGAGGTGTCAAGGACTAAGCCCATTTGAAATGGGTGGATTTGGTGCTGTGGGGGATTCTGTCCTGAACCTCTGTCTAAATTAGTGCTACCTTCCCTGTAGCTCTACCTTTGCAAATGTTGTTGCTGCTCAAGCCCTTTATTGAAAGGGGTACTCATCCTTGCTTTCCTTTCCAGGGGACAGGAGACTTTGTGATTATTGATCAGACAACTGCTGCTGAAGTGGGGCAGGAATTGGAAGTCCAGCAGGGCATGGAGGAAGGTTGTCCAGGGGATGGCTGAGAGTAAATAGAGTAATTTGAGACTCAAGACTCCCAGCCTGAAGTCTGTCAGCACCACTACCCAGAGAAATCCTGTTCCAGGATGAGAGTTGTGACAGGTCTTTAAAATCCACCAACACCTGATCTAGTCTCTTGGCTGCTCTGACTGAAGGTGGGGAAAGGATCTGAGAGTCAGGGTGCTATGTTCTGTAACCAGGCTTCCACCCTCTGCAGGTCTCCATCTTCGTGGTGTGGTTGCTGTTGGGATTAGCGATGGTGCTGTCTTTTGCCATGAGGACTGTCACCTTGCTTGCTCTAGCAAAGTGTCAAAGACTCAGAAAAGTACTTCTGGCCTGCTGGAAAATAAAATAGTCCTCAATTTAACATAGTCAGATGGTGTCTTTTCCAGGCAAGTATCAAGCAACTTCTGCATCAGCCTGTTCATGTTATTTTCAGCTGCTTTGTTCTGCTTTTCTGTTTGTTCTGACTGAGTCTTTGCAGATTTTTCTGCAGGCTAATTCTGTCAAACAGCACACAGTAATTTGCTGAAGGCATTCAACCTTCCTTTCGCACATGGCCATTGGTTTGATTGCATGGGGCTGTTCCTTCACCTGTGACCAGACTGCCCTGCTTTCCCTTTAAAAATGGCATCTGAAAACTATGGTGACCACTGAAATGAGGAGCTGGAGATGAAGCCCTGACAGTTCCCACCCTTTTTGAAGGGATGCAAGGAGTTGGTGCTTTTTAGCTGATGGTGGTGATTGGCACAAGCAAGGGAATGGGAATGTCAGTAGGAGATGAGGAGGCCCTGTGAGTTGATGTAGCCTGGTCATTGCTTTCAGAGTATTTGTTGAGAAGATGAAGGCCATGATCTGTGGCCTGCTGCATCTTGCCTTCTCCGTTAGCTCTGGGGACTCCAGACCTATTCCTCAGCCAGTCCCTGCTAACGAGCCCTAGTAGAGAGTGAACAGCTCAGAGTTCTTCCAGCTTTTAGGGGTGTTTGAGGCTCAGCAAAGACACAGATAAGGCTGTGCAGCTTGTTGCTGGACACCCCAGAGCTGTTGTGCTGTGGCTGCTGTCCTATATGGCCCAGTTTCTCACAGTCAGTGACACTGGCTGCACCCTCAGCAGAGGGTAGCAGTGGTGGTGTGAAGGTAAAAGACCGTTCCCTTTCTTCTGGTTCTACCCTGTGGAATCGCTGGGATGGAGTGGGGAGCTGGGTGGGGGAAGCACTATCAGCCCAGGGCCAGTTGGAGCTTGCAGACCTGGAAAAGGTGGCCTGAGAATGTGGTGATGAGTCAGCTTAGTGTTGGGATTCAGCTCTGCCAGGCCACATGGTGAAACTTCCAGTGTTTGTCCTGGAGCAGGATGGTCTCCAGTCTTTGCAGCGCTGCCCATGTGGGTTATTCCTCAAGCAGGTACTCTGCAGCAGTTGGCAGCTCCTGCCCTACTGCTTCTGTCCTCCCAGGAGTGCCTTCTTCTCTGCCTCAGATGGTGGCTCTGAGCCCAGACTGTCTACTCTTTGTGCCAGGGTCTGTTAGATGGACCTTTTGTCTGACCTGTAACAGCTGGACCTATTTAAGTACTGCTTGTGCAGTCTTCCTGCTGCTGTGCCCTACTGAGGAGGAGATGGCATTGTAACTAAACGGGTCACCAGACCCCCTTCATTTCAACATCCCTCCTCATGGTATAGCCATTCTTCCCCTTGCTGCTGGTCGCTTACCCTGCAGGGATTGCCTGATTTCAGCAGTTGGCAGATGACCTTTATGTGAGGCTGCTGAGCATAGTCACACCACCTTGTCATCAACTATGGTTGCACCCTCTCCACCTATTCTCAGGGACCTGCCGCTTCTCTCGCTACACCATGGGTAGGCAAACTGCATTACTGACAACAAAAATGATTGGTGCCCATTTTGGAAAGAAGTTTTTCCCTAGCTGGACCTTCCTTTCCATACTGAAGATGAAGGACCACAATAATCAGCCATGGGTTTCTGAATCCTGACTGAATGCCTTCCCTGGCCAGGTGGTGACTTTGGATGGGGTGAGTCTGCCAGAAGATTTGCATTTCTCTGTTCTCAGTCTGGGCTTTTGCCAGGTGCTAGCATGTACTTTGCAATAAACTACTGTTAGCTCAGGATCTTGGTGTTCAGTCTTTGTACGGAATTGAGAATATTTGCTGTGGTCTTGTCTGTAGTGGAAATTAATTTGGAAGTACGAGTTCTACCTGTTTTGTTATCTTAGTAATTGACTGGATCATAAAGCAAGAGGAACAACTTCACCAGGGTGTTGCAGTTTTTTTTTTTATGTTGAATCTTGTCGTCTGACTGGGTCTCTTGCTGTATTTCTAAAAAAGTTCATCTGAGGGTACCATGGTCAGCAAGGTGCTCACCATTCATCTAGTAGTCCTTAAGCTATGAAGTGGATCCGTAAAGTGAGGTGACTGAACTCAATTTATTCGTATAGTTCAGATGACTTTTCAAGGTGGTGATAATTCCATGAGTTACTTTTCCTCTAAATGCCACAGGCTGGTTTGTTTTCAGGTTTGCTGGTTCATTTTGCAGTCTTTCAAATGAACAAAAAATCGCACCTTCAGAAATCAGACACATGGACATTTTTCCAATGTATCTAATTTCTGAAGGTGCAATTTTTGGTTCATTTGGAAGGAATATTGAAACCTACAGGAAATGCTTACACTGACATCACTCCCAAAGGACGCAGATGTTACGGATCTATTGGCATTGTTCCAGACCCTATGCTCTGGTGTTACCAGCATCAGCTGGATAAATAACCCCCAAAACCAACAAGAAGTCACCTCTAGAAGGTCAGTGGAGGGTGAAAGCATCCCTTTGACAACCCATGCGCATCAGTCATGGAATTTCTTATCTAAAGAACAAACTGTCTTAAAATTAGTTTTTTTCAGCTTTGCCAATTTATCTAAAAGCTGTTGCTCTTCCGCAAAGTCTGTTGGCTTGTGCTAGCAAAGCTCCCACAGGACTTCTGGGGCCTGTCCGTTACTTCCAGGTGCTAATAGGCATCAAGTCAATGGTGTTTAGAAACCCCCTGGAACACATCAATCAGAGTCTGAAAATGCAATAAAATACCCACTGCAACTACTCCTGTCAGGAACGCAGCCCAGGCTTCACAGTCCTGCACGTGTGTGCGGTGGCATCCCCTTCTCACATGCGCACGTAGATACTAGGGGGGAGGAGCTGACCAATATCACCAGTTCCCCATTCCAGCCAAGCAAAGATGGTGGTGATGTTGTACCAGGAGCCCTTCAGTCATGTGAAATGTGACCATGCTTCAAAGAAATACAAAGCAGACATGCTGTCACTGCAGCTTCTGGTTCGGCCTTGCTGTGTCTTGCCCTGTGAATTGGTGAGGAAGGTCAATGTCCACGTGGGCCTTGTTTCGATGGCATTAATGGGCCTGTTCTTGCACTCATGCACTCAGAATAATTTCTGTAGTTTCTCATGCGAATACTGGCTGGTTTAGAACATGCTTCATAGGCTAAAAAGCAAAAACTAGCAGCAGGATTGTTGACAAGCATCCAGAAGTGCTGTCAAGCTGAAGAAATCCCTTGTCAGGTTCATGCTATATCAAAGTATTAAAGGTGGTCTCAGCTGCTTGAGCAAGTGCAAACTTCAGACTGCTGCCAAATAAAAGACATTTCATGGAAGATTTTGCAGGAAGAATTGCAATACCATTTGAAATATCTACTGCAGGGTCTATCTCACATAACCATACATATTTCCTCTGCACTAGTTGTCTCAACTCCCTCCAGCCACCATTCTCTAGACACTTGTGTCCCTGCATCCAAATAGTTTCAGGATCTTTCAGTCTGTTAATCAGGGCTTGGAGTTCTGGTGATGCAGGACCTACACCCAAATCTTTCTTACTAGTATGAGGCCATATGTGCCATACCCACAGACCTCAGGTACAGCAATTGTGCGGTTATACACTGTGAGCTCAAGGACCTTCTGGAGATGGTTTCCATTTACCATTCCATGTTTCAGACCAGGCTCCCAGCTTTCCACTCTCAGAGGAACTGCTTTGGATATATCCTGTGTTTGGGGGTCTCCTGCCTCACAGGGCCAAAAGTTTGGATCTCTGTTTTATTTATTTGCTGGTGCCCATCAACGTAGTGTTAATTCCACCTCTCCATTAGGGACTTCTGCTCACTGTTACTCTGTTCTCTCTAGACATTGCATCCAAGGCTATTTCACTTGAACAAGGCTAGATCACCTGGTTCTTGGGCTTCACCCTTGAAAGAGATATGTTGACTTGCCAACCCAGCCTGGACGATAAAGTATCTTTTCCATCTATGGGTTCATGCCTTTCAGAAGCTCTTGAATGCATTTACCTTGTTTGTGGAGAGCTCCCAGATACACGTGTCTCTGCAGAGACCATCTGGTTAGATGACCACTTGTTTCAGATGGCAGAGCTGAGGGTGGTCCCTGGCTGTAAGCACCTCATGGCAGGGCTCTAATCCCTGTGCTCAGTGCCCATCCTTGCACACAGCTTCAGCAGCGTCCTCCTCACCTTGCACCAAATGCTGCTTCTCTCCTTGTGCATCTGGTAATTAGGGTAGATTTTGTAACTGGTGAAATTGCTGTTTGCTTTGTTTCCAAGCCCCTCCTGGGTGACTGCACCAATGTGGAACCGTTTGAAGTTATCCAAGGTTGGAACAGACACATGGACTGCAACCATCTGGAAATGGACATTACTTACCGAGGCACTGCACAACATGTATTCCATGTACTTGATACTTGTCCTTCTTCCTCACAGCCCCACATACCTATTGGGGTTGTTTTTTTTCAGATTTTTTAAGCCTTGTGTGCTCATGGCTTAACACTTGGGGAGGTTCAAGCCTCAGCCATGAAGACAGGCTGAGAGAGTCGGGGCTGTTCAGCCTGGAGAAGAGAAGGCTCCGGGGGGACCTTCTAGTGACCTTCCAGTACCTGAAGGGCCTACAGGAAGGCGGGGGAGAATTTGTTCACAAGGGTCTGTAGCGACAGGACGAGGGGGACTGGTTTTAAGATAGAAAAAGGTAGATGTAGGTTGGACATTAGGAAGAAGTTCTTTAATATCAGGGTGGATCACTGGAACAGGTTGCCCAGAGAGGTGGTGGAGGCTCCATCCCTGGAGACATTCAAGGTCAGGCTTGATGGGGCTCT
>JAVSBS010027212.1:0-10676 GCA_033124195.1 Coracias cyanogaster | reverse complement strand
TGTTATTCCTATTTCCTATATCCTTGCCTGAGAGCCCTTGATTTAACAAACACCTGTCCTTCAAACCAGGACAATAAACCTTGGCATTTGTGTGAGTTTTGACTGGGATAGAGTTAATTTTCTTCATAGTAGTTTGTATGGGGCTATGTTTTGGATTTGTGCTGAAAACAATGTTTACAACAGAGTAATGTTTTCATTATTGCTGAGCATTACTTACAGAGTCAAGGCTTTTTCTGTGTCTCACACCACCCTGCCAATGAGTAGGCTAGGGGTGTACAAGAAGTTAGGAGGGGGGACATCTGACCCTAACTGACCGAAGGGATATTCCACACCATATGACCTCATGCTCAGCATATAAGTTGGGAGAAGAAGAAGGAAGGGGGGACATTTGGAGTTATGACATTTGTCTCCCAGGTCACTGTTGCTCATGATGGAGTTCTATTTTCCTGGAAATGGCTGAATACCTGCCTGCCAATGGAAATTAGTGAATTAATTCCTTATTTTGCTTTACTTGCATGCACATCTGCTTTGCCTATTAAATTGCCTTTAGTCTCCACCCTTGAGTTTTCTTACTTTTACCCTTCTGAAAGCATTGTAGAAATGTAGTATCTTAGTCTAGATTTATCAGTGGTGAAAAGTCTTTTTGGAAGCAAATAACTAGTGGTTGTACCCCAGGGATTAATACTGGGTGCAATCCTGTTCAAGATCTTCATGAATGATCTGGATGGTATGTAGATCTGTCAGCGTGTATCCTCATTAAATTTGCAGATGACACCAAACTGGGAGGAGTGGCTAATACGCCTGAGGCTGTACTGCCATCCAGAGGGACAGACCTTGACAGGTGGGAGGAATAGGCTTACATTAAGTTCAACAAGAGCAAGTACAAAGTCCTGCACCTGGGGAAGAACAACCCCATGCACCAATATATGCTGGAGACCATACAGCTAGCTGGAAAGTAGATGTGCAGAAAAGGACCACAGTGGACTTGTGGACACTGAACTGAACATGAACCAGTAGCGTTCCTTTGCAGTAAAGAGGCTTAATGGTATGCTAGGCTGCATTAAAAACAGTACTGCCATCAGGTCAAGGGAGGTGGTCTTTCCCATTTATTCAGCACTGATGAGGCCATACAGTTCTGGTCTGCTTGTACAAGAGATGCAAGAACCTAGTGGAAAGAGTCCAACAAAGGACCACAAAGATGATGGAGTGGAGTATGTCTTCTGTGAGGAAAGGCTGAGAGCTGGAACTGTTTAGCCTAGGGTGCTGCCCAGAAGCAGTGAACACAAACTGAAACACAGGAGATTTCCTCTGAACCTCAGGAAACTGTTATTTACTGTGGGAGTCACTGAGCAACGATACAGATTGCCCAGATAGGCTGTGATGTCTCCCTCCTCGGAGATATTAAAAAACAGTCTGGACATGATCCTGGGCAGCCAGCTCTCGTTGGCTCTGCTTAAGCAGGGGATTTGGATCAGATGGCATATGGACGTCTATTCCAACCTCCACTGTTCTGTGACTCTGTGCAAATTCAGTAGTTTGTATACTCAGCATTACTATGTGCTTTCTTAAAATTACACATTAACTCTGGTTTAACTGTGATTTACTTTTCTGTTGCAGGATCCATTCATCAGGCTTTGTGGTTTTTTTTTTTTCAACTAGATATGACAGTATAACAAGTAAATGTTTGCAGGGATACTGCCAGCAGAATTTTTAAGCTATAGAGCCAAACATAAAGCTATACAACATGGCTCAAGGCTTCTCAGAAAAGAAGGTAATTTTTGTCATACCTTCCAAAATATGGAAGACACAAAGATAATGGAAGTGGAAGGTCTGGGAACTTGGAGTATCCCTTCCTGCTGCTTCAGAATGAAACACGATGAGATGCAACTGGGAGGGGAACATGGGTTGCTGCTGTTCAGAGGAGCCATCACCAAACAATAACTATCATATTCACTTCTCTAGTGCTAGTAATTGTACCTGCCAACTTGACCTATCCAGTCCTTGTTACAAAGTAAGCAGCAGAACCGTTTTCCTGATCCTGGAAATAAAACTGATAGGTTAATATTTTTATGCCTAGAAGTAGGCACATATGCAAGTATGAAGCCAACATAAAGACTGAACAAAGCATGGTGTCCCTCAGACTGCCCCTAAAGTTTGGATTAAGTTGCAGAAAAATATGTTGGTGAATATGTCACCGGAGACTGTTGTAACTTAAATTTTTGGAGTTCAGAGAATTTAGGTTTAGAACCTTAATGATGTTTTAGCTTTGTATTTTAATTTTTGTGTAACTGCCCATCTTTTTGGACAGAAATTTCTGTGTCATCCCTTGCCCATCCATCCACTGTCTCTGTCCCTGTCCCCTTCCCCTATCCTTCTCCCCTGCCCCCTTCCCCCCTCCGCCTTATCCTTTTCATGCTTCCTCATTTTGGCTCCTTCAAGTACAGTACAGTACAGTGTAGAGAATTCATCCTGATTCTAATTTCAGTTGAAGTGTAATTACTGAGAGATAAATACATCTGCTTCAAGTCACAGTATTTTATATTTTGTTCTATTTATCAAACAACAAATTGGTAAAATATATCATTTGCCTTAAAGTATATTATTTGTCTTAAAGTTTTTATGACTCCATCCTCCTTTGATGCTAACAAAACCCCCTAAAATAATTGCAGCAATTCATTTTTGTGCATCTGAGTATTCTGATTCTATCTCTTATTTGCAGCAAGCAAGCAATTAACAAGTCTGTGTAAACTGTTTGAGTTTTTCTAATATTATAGATGTAGACACATAGTTTAAGAATCTCCAATAAATATAATAATTATAAGATGCCACAATTCTTCTTATCCTATGAGGTTTAGGGATCAGTACATTTGTATGATAGTAAACATTAAGGGTTTGTATTACATATTAGTGATGTCTAAACAAACATAAGTGAGAGCTAGTATGGTCATTACTCCGTTATGGATATAGGAAATATAATTAGCATGAATATATTTTTTAGTTGACAGGATTTGTGATGTATACAAACAGTGCTTAAAAAAGTTTTATTATCCCTTTAAATTAATTTTATTTCCTCTGAAATTGCCTCATAACTTTACAGTACCCTTCCACCAAATGCTATTAGATTTTTATTCTTTCTGGTGGAAAATTCTGCCTTTTTGTTTTCTCTTTTTTTTTGCAATTTTATTTTGTGATGTCCATATGGAACTGAATGTAAAAAAATAGCTAGCACAGAGACAAAGAATACAAATGATTGAGGAAAGCACGGGAAAGAAATTACAGTGTTTAGTACAATACAACAATTTTCACTACCATATAATAAAGAGCTCCTCTTTGTGTCGAAGTCCAGAATAATCAATGTTGTACCACAGATTTGCAGACGAAAACTAAATGATTAAATTGTATCTCTTACATAAATATTTTCATTCCTCTTATTTTTACTTATTTTTTATTGTTATATCAAACAGAACAATTACTTAAATTACTTCTTTTAAGGCAATAGTTAGGAATTCCTAGCAAGCAAGGAATTAGTGTGCTCAGCAGTGTCTAGCATGGGCTATGAGAGCTACAAAGACTACTTTTTGCCTTTTTACCCTTATGCAGATGCCTTTGCTCATCAAAAACTATAGAAAAGTTGATTTTTTATTTCATTCCACATTATATTTCATACTATATAGATTCCTCCTGTAACTTGCTTTTAATGTGATATTTCAAATTACATTGAAAGGAATGGCATTTAAATATCTAGGAAGTTTAAAAATTATTCATCTGTATATAGCCTCTCCCTAACAATGTGATCTTCTGCTGCTTTGAGATTTTATTTTTTTTTTTTAATGATGGGATTGGGTGGCTATATGGATTTCCTGTTTCTCAGTATATTGTGATGATAAAGGCATTAAAGTAGTTGATCAGTACTTGTATGATTTATTAGTAGCATTCATCAATAACTAAGGCCTGGAAGTGTATTACTGAGAGTGGCAAAGCTTATATCTATGGTGATAGACTATGGCAACAGTCTGTCAAAGAGCTTATCGAGCAGTAGCTTCGATGCAGTATTCTGCAGAGGCTCTTAGCACTGTGCCTGTGTTTGATTAGCGAAGGCTAGCATGCTGCTCACTCAGTTGAGGGATTTTTATTCTGTGGTTTTTTGGAGAGTGTAGATATTCCCAGATTTCCTCGACCTGTCAGCCTAAATGAAAATTCAAAGATAGAGAAAATTCATATTTAATATGGGCAAGACCTGTTTTCAAAAGTGATGAAAATTTGCAGCCAAAGCAAATGGTTATGGTCAAGGAAAAGAACTAAATAAAAACCTGATGATATTAAAGACATTTTGAATGGGCTTCTTAATAAGTATACTCATACAGTGGTGTACCAGCTAATTTATCTGAAGTCTTCAAAGGACTGATTTAGTTTGGAAAGACAGTCTTCACTGAGATTGAGTGTTATCATGAATTTTGTTGTCACAGAGTGTAGTATTCTGCGTTGTAGTGTTTACTGTTCCTTATAGTAAATTATTTGTTTTTTCTTTTTTAATTTACTCAGGATTGACGTTTCTTAGAAGAGACAGAGAATTTGTAAAAGATTTAAAATGCTGATAGCATATTCTGCACGTCATCTGACATAAAAGATACTAACTAAAGAAGGCGGCTTTGGTTATGCAATCAATCTTTTTATGGTTCCTAGACCAGATATGTTGACTGATTTAAGACAAGAAAATGCATATCCCTGCAATTCCTTCTGTGGTATTAAGAATGGAACTGAGCTAGAATCAAGTATACAGGAAATCAAGTTAACTTGCCTGGATAAGCTAATTATCTAATTCATTTTTTATTACAGATATATACATTTGTTTGTCTGGATGAGTAAGCATAATAGGTACTCAATGTGCTTAAATGTAAGAACAAAGGAAAAACTTTTTTTTTCTTTTAGAAATAGACCCAAATACTCACAGAAAACACACATTATTATGCTTTTGTGTTTATTAAGGACAAGTATTCCATTTAAAGACTCATTGTGGGCTTATGAATTTTGATCCAGTTTATGAGGAGAAACTGTGAATTTACTACTGTAGTGTAGCCATTTCCCAACATGTTAGGTCCTACTGGCAGGATAGTTCTGCTGATGAACAAATATACTAGCATATTTTAAATGTAACTTCGAAGATATTGAAAATTAATTGATGGGAAACTGCCAAATATCTTTCTTATATTTTAGATTGTTGTACTTTTTACTGCAATGATATCACAATCCCAAAGCAAGAAAATACCTCTATACAAAAGTATTGTGTCTCACATAATAGAAAACAGATAATAACCAGGAGATGTTAAGCTGGTATATGAGGTTGAATGAGTGACACATTGTTTTGGGCCAGACCCCTCAAAAAGTATATTGATATTACCTTATGATATAAACCAGGTATTGCTATTTTTCAGGAAGGATAAGTTGCTTAGTTTTGGTTTTATTTCTAAACTCAAAAGGTCAAAATTTTGCTCTGGAGCTTTCCATTGCTCATCCAATATATCCTGAAATACAGAGATATTTATATTTTATAGAAATCCTTAACACATTTACTTCTTAATCTTTCTGCTAAATATATTTTACAAGCCAAGGTAGAGCAGGAGAACATTAATGCTTGCTTAGTGTTAGGTACTGATACGTGTTAGTGTTCAATCAATTAAAATAAATAAAAATATTAGTATAAAATTGATCTATGTTTTTAGGTAAAACTAAGCTTCTGATATTTCCAGACTAAGATTTTTCTATATGCCTCAACTCCTTAGTGATATTAGCTTTTTTTAATTCATTTGCTGATTTCATTAACACAACTATTCTATAATACACAGAATATATCCAAAAAAGCATTCAAAACGGTATGTCATTTATAATACCAGTTAGAAACAAATCTGTAAAAGCTAACCGCAGACTCTCTATACTGTCTATAGTTAACATGTGCCAGCATAAGGAATACACTGTACCTTTGTTTTGGAATATTTTCTGTAATAAGAAGCAAATAGGCATTCATATTAATTTAATCACATAATATTTCCTTAGTAGCTATAAATGCCAGAAAATCTATAATCTTGAAATGTATTTGTATTTTTATCTTTTCTTAATTATTAAGAGAATAATTTGTTTTAATTCAATTTCTACTGCAGTGTTAATTCCCTTTTGTTGTTCCTTCTTTATTATTTAACACAAATCTGCTGATTCTGATGCTGAGAAGGCTTCCTCTTTAAAGATATTTATGCTCATAATGGTGTATTCAAATATAGAAGAAAGTGTTCTAGTTTTTTTCCAATTTTGTTTTGATTTAAAGAGAGTTCATATAAAACTAACTGAAATTTATTCCTACTTTCATAAAAGGAGAAATGGCAATTATCACCCTCTTTACCAGTGTATTTTTTCCTTTGTGGATTTTTTATTTCTTTTGAATACTGTTTCCATAAGAGTTTCCATTTGGCTTCCCTGAAAAATTTTTTTCACTCCTTACCTGCATGCAAATCTGGACTTAATTCCATTTTCCCTGAGGAAAATTTGGGGTAGGAGTTCAACTTTAAGGGCAAACTATTAACAAAGATCCATTAGACACAAAAGGATTTTGTAAATCATTAATAGCTGCAGAAACCCTTGATCCATCTCTACCTCTTTGCTAGGGTTTTTCCTTCCCACTTTTCTCTCAGTAACAGTTTATTAATATTGTTGTCACAGAATTTGGATATCCTGGTTATAAGCATCACAAAATACTTGTGGGGAAAAAAAAAAAAATTAAAAGAAGGAAAGTAGCAATTAATATTTTCAGATAATGTAAATCAATATTATGCCATCCAATTAAGCAAAACCTAGTTAATTTAAGAAATTAATTCAGCACAGACATCCACCACCTGCAGAAAAACAAACTAAGCTAACTGAAAGACTGGAAATGTGCAACACAACAAATATAAGATTCTATGTTCACAAGCATAGTTTTTGACACTGAATTTAGAAAAGAATTCTAGTGCAGTAATATTTTAAATATTGAACAATTAATCTTTTTAATTACAATAAGCAGTCATCTTGCTGAAACAGTATGTAACCTTCAGAGTAACAACTGTCTTGCTTTGAGATTAATATTTTATGTGTGGCGGTTTATGGAAAACCTAAAGCTAAACACACAAATTTGTTTTAGTTAGAAAAAAGATAGAAGCTAATTAGATCAAACACAAAAATACGTTTTTAAGCTATACATTATTAAGAAAGGAGAAAAAAGAGAAGTAGCTGAGTTTCTTCAGGGATTACCTCTGAGACACCATAAGAAACAAGCCTGTAAAAGATTTGAAGAGGTTAGTAAGGCCACTCCCAACCCTACAGTGAAATATACTATTCACAAGCAATGCTAGACAAATGCTGCCAAAAGGGAATGCAGAGTGTTTAACTAGGACATGTTAAAACTTCTGAAAACACTCTACTGAGATGCTCAGTCTAACTTAAGCTCATTATTTCTTGTCATATTCAAATGTTTTCAGTAATCTCCTCTTCTACTTTGAAGAGATCTTTTAAGTATCTAAGGACTTGTATTTCAGATTTCTCTTCCACAGGATACACAGCCTGGAACGGTTGTGTTTCCCAGACTTGCCTGTCTTTTCTTCTGGTCTTTCCTCCTGTAATATGTTTTAGAGTGTAGAGGGGAGAAAATGTCAAACTTTCAAGGCTGTACTTGACATGAGACATTAGCTAAAACCAAAACAAAACACCTCCTTCCTCTCTTTGACAAAAAACTTACTTTCATTAAGCCCAGCACGCATGTTTCCCAGGACTGTGAAGATAATTTTTATTCCTCCTTTTCCCCACTAGCTTTATTTATTTTTGTATTTGTATAGTTGATTATTTCTTCCTGGCTATGATACTCTATACTCTCCTTGAACTTAAGTCCTACTTATTTTATTTCATTTCTTCCATATTCCAAATGTACTTGGGTTTTATTCTGTTTTTCTATGTACTTGCAAGTTCAAAGATGTTTGAAAGTTCACAAACTAAATGTCTGCATCATATATAGGCATCTTTGAAAGATCTTCTATAGTTGAACATTTGTGTCCAGAATGAGCAACTCATTCCTTTACTTGTAGGTGTGAGGATTTTAGGGAACACCCACTAAAATTTCATCTCTTGAGCTCTCACTCACAGTCCAATATTGTCATTCTCCTAATTTTCTTAAAGTCCTGTATGGCAGCATTAATAAGTCTTTGATATTATGCAACTATCATTATATTCCAGTCAGAAGGCCAGGAAATCCTGTCCATAGTGTTAATATTCAGGAATCTGAATATTAGAAGATAGGCAGCACTTTTCTTAAGGTATGTCATTCTGACAGATAAGGATGTTCATTTTCCTAAAAAGACATATGCTAGCTTTACACATCATTATGATTGCCTTTGGTAAATCAGTTTGAATCTCCCAGATGTTGGGATATGTTCTTCTTTCATCCCTGAGAAGATGTGGTACTAATCCTCATTGTAATAAGATGGTTGATCAAGAGAGTCTCCTCAGCTGTGAGAAGTATCCAGCTGCCTGATCCTTCTTTGCATACTATTCCATTCACCCATTCTATCCTGCAGCAACTCTCCCAAGTACTCCAGTTTTCCCATCCTTAGAAATCTTTTTTTACAGTCTATCAATTTACAATGACTTTGGATGATGCTAACAACCATAGGCCCTACATGCCTTTCCCAGAATTTCCCCAGGCTGGCAACTCTCACACCAGCCACGTTTTTTTAATCTCTCCCAACAAGTTGTATGACACAGATCTCAAAAATTCATACCAGCCCATAGGTGGAGGCCTTGCACTTAGGTATTACCTAGTCTTCATTAGTGGAGATGAAAGACTAGTTACTCTACGGAGATCATTTAGTTCTATATAGATTTCCCAGACGCTGCAATTTTCCTAAGGTCCCAATTCCTACCGTGGCTTCTTCCAAATATCCTCAATGGCTTCTTTGTTTTACTGCTAACTTTTAAATCCTTTTTGCCTAGGTAATGTCTACCAGCAAGGAGTTTTTCTGTTGACTGGAGTCATTTTTTAATACCACTGACAGAACAGCTGCAAGAAGTAAGAAACTTAGTAATTCGTGTTCCTAGTCATTTCATAGCAGCCAGATGGACAACCATGCATACTCCTGACTGCTAGTATAACAGTGAAGGTGCAGCATGTGGCTGCCTGTGGGCACCAGGGGCTCCGCAGGGGCCATCAGGCCAGGGAATAGGCCAGCCAGGGAGCACTAGGACAGCCCCAGCCACACACATAAAGAACTTCCCTGGGGATGAGCCAGGCTGAGGACATTATCCTGTAGATCAGGGCCTGTTTGTGATTCAGCAGGGCTAGTCCTAGCAGGACAGCCCCATTTACAAGGCAAGGGAATCATGCCCAACCTGAAAAAAATTTGAGATGAGAGCCAGCTCCTAACTGTAGCAGTGGATGCTGTTTCTGTTGTGCTAAGATATCTGAAATATCCACATGGGTCTGACATATACATATTCACATATAGGGGAGGAGTCAACCCTTTTGGATGAACAGATGAATGCTAGGAATAATGTAATTACTTAAGTTTTCCAAATCAGCTGTATGTGCCTGTGTTTAGGCAACTGAATGGTAGCATGGACAGCTGTACAGAAGTCCAAATACAAGAACAAATCAAAGCTAGTTAAATAGATCTACATTTGTATACTCTTGGACATGTACATTTAGGCACTTTAATTTAGGACTATTAATCTGGAATTGAATCCTATCCCAGCAGTATGAAGAAACAATAAACAGGGTACTTGGACTGAAATTGGATGGTTTAATTTTCTTTGAAGAGAGCCACACTGTGTGTTTGATGTTTCATCATCCTACAGGAGTATTTAGATTGCTAGAATATCAGTGTGGATACAGTCAGTATTATTCAGTGTAAATATTCATATTTTTAGCATGTGGAGTGCATATCCAATGTTCTATCTTCGGTGATACAGGAATTTTTGTTTTTTGTTTAAGCTGTTCTATCTGTTGATAAAGTATGCTGGGATTTACATCCAAATTCTGAAACTGGAAATCAAAAGGGAAGAAATTATTTTCACTCAGTTGGGTAAGTCTCAATGCCAGGTCTAAAATAAACTAATAAAGATTCAGACTCTCTAATTGTTGGTAAGTAAATCTTTACTTACAGCTAATTCTCTTCTATTTTGTATTAAATAGAAAATCTATATGTTTTCATTTTCCTTTCTTTAATTCGGTCATGATGTGGAAGTATTTTAGGTAGTACTGTTTCTTTTTTGAGAACTTTGACTTAAACAGTCCTTAATTCAAAGATACCTTCTTAAAGTATTCAAAACAACTATCTGCAGCTCCTAAAATGAGATTTTGCTTCATTTTGGTTTTGGTTTTGAGATAAGGTGCTGGGACTCTTGTGTAAAATATGAGTAGATGAGCAGGTTTGAAAATATACTCTTGAAAAGTCATGGAGATCAGCAGGGTATCCCTGCTGACTGGAAGAGGACAAATGTCCTACCTATCTACGAGAAGGGCCCAAAAAAGGACCCATGAAATTACAGGCCCAGTAGTCTTCAATACCTGGGAAAGTAATGGAATGAGTTGTCCTGGTTTGAAGGACAGGTGTTTGTTAAATCAAGGGCTCTCAGGCAAGGATATAGGAAATAGGAATAACAGT
>JAVSBS010027211.1:0-14005 GCA_033124195.1 Coracias cyanogaster | reverse complement strand
CACTGCCCTGGGCAGCCTGGGCCTGCCCTTGACAACCCTTGCAGGGAAGAAATTGTTCCTCATGTCCAACCTAAACCCTCCCTGGCACAACCCCTGATAGAGTTGCTATCACGGAAACGTGGTGGGATGACTCGTGGGACTGGAGTGCTGCAGTTGATGGCTACCAAGTCTTCAGAAGGGACAGGTGAGGAAGGCGAGGCGGTGGGGTGGCCCTCTATGTCAGGGAGGGATATGAATGTAGAGTACTTGCTGATGGTGATGACAGGGTTGAGTGTATATGGGTAAGAATGGAGGGGAAGGCCAACAAGGCGGATATCGTGGTGGGACGTTGTTACAGACCCTGCAGTGCGGATGGTGAGATTGAGGAAAGACTCTACAAGCAGTTGGGAGAGGTTTCACGTTCGCTGCCTCTTGTTGTCGTGGGGGACTTCAAGTTCCCAGATGTGTGCTGGGAATATAACAGAGCAGAGAGGGGGAACGGTCCCGGAGGTTTTAGGAGTGTGTAGAAGAGAACTTCCTGACGCAGCTGGTGAAGGAGCCGACTAGAGAAGGCCTGGCTGAATAGAGAGCTCTGGCTGGAAGTCAGGACCAAAAGGAGAGTCTCTGGCCTTTGGAAAAGGGGGCCGGCCACTCAGGAGGGCTACAAGGACGTGGTGAGGACATGCAGGGAGAACATCAGAAGGGCCAAAGCCCAACTAGAGCTCAATCTGGCTCTTGCCCTAAAGCACCACAAAAAAGGTTTCTCTATAGACATGAGCAAGCAAAGGAGGATTAGGGGGAATCTTCATCCTTTACTGGGTGCGTGTTTTCGCAGACAGTGTCTGCTTCTAGCCGTGGTCACGCGTGATGGTTAGAGTTCCTGCCAAGGGTTGGTGAGCAGAGCAAGGGCACTGCTAACTGGTGTGTACCACGTCGGGGGGTGCAGCGAGGGAAAGGCCGCACCTGCGGGGAGGAGCGGCCAGGACAGGGGAGCCCAAACTGAGCAAGGAGGGATCCCATCCCAGCTACGTCCTGTTCAGCAGAAAGCTGAGGGATCACGAGGGTCTCGAGGCCTCTGCCTTCTTGGCCCTTCCCTTTGGCTCTTCCCTTCCCTTTGCCAGCGCCTGCTCCACAGCCTGCGTGCTGATGGTGACGTCACTGCCGTCAGGGGGAGGTTGGGTTCCATGCTGGGTTTGTATCTATTTGTATATATCCCATGTTATCATTATTATCTTCATTAAAGCTGTTTCAGTTTTCTCTTCCAATCCGGAAGCCTCTCGCTCCTTCCCTTCCTCTCCCAGGTGGGAGGGGACGGGCCCATCCATAAGTGTCTCTCCCTTATCCCCTTTCTCGTCCTCTACTGGGGGGGAAAGAGGGCTTAACAGAGAGCATCTGGTGTAGGTCTGGGGGGTTGAACCTCAACACCTTTGTTCCCATATTTCTGTCCTTGCAGGCAGGTCTCATGATGGAGCTACATCAAAATTCTGCTTCCACGTCCTCAGCACTGGTGCAGTTTTGTGTGTTGTGTGCTTTATTTTTAAAAGGCAGCTCTGGAACCACTTTGCGTGACCCTCTGCCTCTGCCAAACGGCTCTTCCAGGGTTATCATGCAGTACAAGAGACTGTCAGGTCTGCCATGTGCAGTGTCTCTGCCCCGTCTCACCAGTCACCTGTACCTCCGTAGCTGGTAGCTGTGGGAGGTGCTGCTGGGATGAGTCCGGTACAAGCACAGTGAGGTTTGCAGGGACCAAGAGTGATACTCTTATTAGTCCTGCTGATGTTATTAGGAAGAGAAATTTTGCCTCTGGGCGCAGCGCCTGCTGCTCCCCCTCCAGTTCAGAGAACTGAGAGGTGATGTAAACTCTCCCCCACCCTTCCTCCAGCCTTATCGTCCTCACAGACGTTTTCCTTTGCTTTCCTTGAACTGTTCTGCAGAACTCACTGTACCATTCTCTCTCTTGTCTCTGCTCCTCTACCCCAGCTTGTCTCTCTCCTTCCGCAGTGCAAGCCCACGTCAGACTCCTGTGAAAGACAAATCAGTCTTGGCTCCAGCTGAGTCCATTCCTCTCTCATCTTTTCATCTTCATTTGCTATCTGGGAATGCTCATCTCAGGTCCCACCCTATATCCCCTTGCTGTTTCTCTGTGCATCCCTCTGCAAACCTGGAATGGCTTCTTTGGGGCCAAAACTGGAAAGAAGTTCATCCCTGCACTCTTACCAGCACAGGTCTCTTCCTTACATGTCCATCTTCAGCACTTTGTCCAGCCCTGGCTGTGCCCTGAGGATCTAGAGGACCTGCTCCCCGTGGGGTTTCTCTGAGGTTCGGCTGCTGCCAGTTCTGTGATCTCGGATTCATGCATGTTGTGACGTGGCATTTCCCGTGGTGACACCAACCACAGAAGCACCTGCTGCTGTGCAGGGAAGTGTCCTGGTGACCTGCAGCATGGCTTGGGCAGGTTCCTCTCCTGTCCATGATTTCTAGTGCTCCTGCAGTCCTTGCACTCCTTGGGTCAGCCCAGTGCCCTGTGCTTCCCAGTGGAAGCTCTCACCAGGAAGGCTCCCATACCTGTGCAAGAAGAGATTCAGCTTGTTGAGCTTTGTGCAGAATCGATGACAGGCAGTTGTGCAGTGGGGAGAGGAGGATGAGGAGGGACAAGTTTGCTCTGCACCATTTAACTGCTCTGCTTGCAGGGCTCGGGGTGTTTCTGGGTCTTGGCTTTGTGAACTCTGGGTACTCCATCAGAAAACATCCCTCCTCACCTTGTTAAATGAAACAGGACCACCCTGCTGGTGCTGCCCATGGAGCTCCATGGCCTGCAAGGAGGATTTGGTGGGTGCCCAGAGGAGGGATGTGGTGGTCCCTGTTCTGAAGCTGCATTTTTTGATTCGACACGTTTCTCAAGGCAGGGACAGGACTCATCACGCTGCTGTGAATCAAGGTCACGTTTTTCTGTCTGGCTTACATAGCCAGGCACAAGGTCAGCAGCAAAAGGAAAATCAGCATGCACTTGAGCAGCCACAGGCTGTTTGGTGGACAGAAGGGACATGAGATGTTCTGTGATGCAGCTGGCTTTACACAGCTGAACGCTGCTGGTGTTGCTGCAGCTTGTCTCACACTGTAGTTGTGAAGCACATGCAGAACTTGATGGCAGGGTCAGGCAGTGAGATTGGCAGGTCACACTGCTCCTGAACGGTGCTCACCAGAGCACCAGCTGCGAGGCTGGAAGAGACCCGAGCACATGGTGGCCAGAGGCTGCTGGTCCCACCAGTGCTGGTCCCACACTACACTGGTCCCGCTTGGCTTGGTGCTGCTGTCAGCTGGCACATGAGTGCCTCATGCAAAGTATTTTATGAAACAGGAGCTCGCAACCATGCACATTTTGCAACCCAAGATGAGCTGTGAAATGGATGAAAGCTTTTTCTAAAACAGCCATTTATCATCCCCAAGAAAGAGTCCCAAGATGCTGAGCACTGCTGGGACCATCCTGCGTCAGTCCATTCTCCATGATCCCAAGGGGCAGAATGCAGCCCAGCTCCGAGACGTGCTGCTGCTGGCTGGACTGCCTGGGAGACTGCTCTGTGACACTATAAGCTCTGCTCTTGGCTTCCAGAAGAGCTGATGAAGTCCTGGTGCCCTTTTCTGCATGCCCTCCTCCTGCCTTCCATCACCTGGCGCTCGCTCTAGTTTCGTGGGCACTGCCACATCCAAAGATCAGGTACTCATCAACCCGTAGCCCTGCAATGGGTCCAAGAAATGAGCTTCCTTCCACAATCCTGCTGATCCCAACATCTGGGAAAGCCTGGGGATCATGCTGGAGGACGAAGAAACATGGACATACCCAGAATAGCTTCTTGTCACACAAGCAAAGAGTGGTTGTTGCCAGCTCATAGCCAAAGTTCTATGAACTCTACCTCTTTCCCTGTGGTCTCACGTGATTGCAGCGTGGAAGCAGTTGTTTTTGGACATGGCCTGGAAGAAGACCAAGTAGCACTTTTGTTGCTTTCCCATGTTTACTTGATAGTTTTCCCTACAAAAATTGTTTAATCTGACTGGCCACTTTTTGGATTGTTTGCAAGGTTTATTTTCAGTTCTTTATGCAAAAATGTGCTGCGGTGCCAGAAACCCTGCGCCCTTAGGGTGCCTTTATTGTATTCTATTTTACTGTGTCAGTGCATATTGGCAAAGTAAATCAACCGCTTCAAAAGGAAATTAATTTTCTTCCTGCCTTGACATGTTTGGCTCCCATCTCAGGGAGGTAGAAGGAGTTTCAAAGATCACAAGGAGTATAAATAGAATACGGCGCAGTAAAATACCTATCTGCCTTCAGTCCCTGGGGTTCTTATTGTACGAGGGTGCAAGTGACCCAAGATATCCTCTTCCAGGGGTCAGAGATGGCTGCTAGAGGGTTGTTGGTCCAGTCAGGGGATTCGGCGTTCCCCGAGTGCTGTGTAGCTGGAACAGCTCTGTTGGAGTAGGGAAAGCCAGGGCATGGTCGGGGGTTTGAACGATGGAGCTGCCAAAGCGCTGTTTGTAGGAGCAGCTTTGCTGTGTGGATGAGTTGCTGTCCACCCTCGCTTCCTCGCAGGGTTGCTCAGGACTGTGTGTGTGGTCCTTATCTTCTCCACGCAGCTCATCACCACTCATCAACTCTGCAGAGCCATGCAAGGAGTGACTCGCAGGTCTGCCTCCCTCTGCCAGCTCCTCCTGTCCAAACCACAGTGGTAGCTGCTCTGAAATTTCCTTCTCGATGTCTGGCCATCAAGTCGTGCTCAGAATGACTCCAAAAATGTTTTTAACTTATCCTCTGTTATTGCAGGAGCGTTACCCGGTCCCCAGATCTGTCTGTGCTCTTCCTCTCCTGTCTTGCTCTCTAGTTTCGCTTCTTCTTGCTCAGGATCACATCTCTCAAATATCTTGCTTATTGGTCTTCCCAGCTGGAATTCCTGGCCAGGCTTTTACCTGTAGCTGCAGCATCCTCTGCTCTGTTCTTGGCCAGCTCCATGTCCCATCGCAGGTGTCTACAGAACATGCTGCTACAGCGGCTCTGACCACCCCGGCCACCGCTCCTTGCCTGGCTGGGCCATCTCCCCCTTCTCTTTCCCATTTCAACACAAGTTGTCAGCGCTTCTCCTCCCCTCCTCACCCCTCGGCTGCGTCTCACTCTACATCCCTCACATTAGACTCTCTCCATAGTTAAATCCCAGTTTATTCATGTGCACCCTTCTGGGCCAACACTTTCTGCTTGTCCTTCTGGGCCAACACTTTCTGCTTGTCCTTCTGGCCAGCCATGTCCTTGGGTGACCTGTGCTCTGTTCTGACTGGTGTGGTCTCATTCATTTCTTACGTACCTGCCACCACTCCTTCTAATTTGCTGTTTAAACCGTGGCTTCCCTGTAGGGAAGGGGCTTTATGTGTGTAGTTCTCAGACAGGTCCACGCCGCCTGTTCAGAAGTAGGAATCCTACTCTGAGGACGTGCCCACCTGGCCCTGGCTGCTGTGGGGCCATTCCCTTCCCTGCTCTGACTGTGCCTTTTGGATCATTTCTCTATTTTTTTTGAGAAAAAAAAAAAATCCTAAATGACACCAGTCATCCTCGTGCAGGAAATGAGGAAGGATCCGGCAGGCCAGCACACAGAACTCCCAGTAAAAACGTGCCATAACAACTCTGGGTACTGGTAGGAAACACCGCTGCTTGCTCTTCTAAAAAAGGAAAGGAAGCGCTGAAAATAGCATAATCCCAGGAAAACTAGAACAATTGCGGTTGTCAAAGTCATGTGTCTAAAATGAACCTGCACTGGAAGCAAGTCAGGACTCCTAAAATTAGTGAACGTTTAGAGATGGCGTATTGAGGGAAACCTGTCTGGAAGAGCTGCGCAGAGAGGCTCTGCAGCCTGCTCCGTGGTGGGAGCTGCAGGAGAGAAGCACTAGCAAAGCCTCTTGGTGGCCCAGAGCAAAGTGCTGCGGATGAACCTCCGCTGTGCTGGATCAGTCCTGCCTGTGAGGCAAGCAAGCAAGCAAGCCTGAAAATGGGAAGGAAAACACCAGAACCAGCTCGGTCCTGGCCCTGGCAGGTCTTTTCTGCTTGTGACATGGTGGCCAGCGGAAGGCCACCAGCCATAGAAAGACCTTTGGGATTTTGCAGTCATGAAGGTGGAGTTTTCAGCAGCTGAGTCTGTGATCACACCCCATCCTTTCGTGGTCACTTGTGATCCACGGAGATCTGGGGGATCTTCCCCAGCCAGACAAACTCCAGGTCCCTCCCCCTGACAGCTGTGCCGCTTTCGCTTTAGAAATGGTCGCATCTTTTCTGTGAGAAAGATACAGGTTTGGGCACATGTTGTTCTGTAGAAGAAAATGGGTTTGTGTTACCCTCCCCTGCTGGGACCAGCCCAGCCCCATGGTCCCTTGGCTGCTCTCCTGCTTTGTCTGGTCAGGTGCAGACAAGCTTTCTGCTAGTTACTCACTTTTTTCCCTCCAGTCTTGGTTTCTTAGTTGCTGAAGTGACATGCTGCCTTCCTCTCTCTCATCACCTCGGTGAAAACACGGGCTGTGTGGGTGTTTCATTCTCCACCGATGGTCCTGGTTGGGTGCTGGGCTCACCCTGCGTGGAGTGGTCTTGCACAAGCCTCTCAGGGGGACCTGGGCACTTCAGATTTAATTTAAATCAGGAGTGAAACTCTAAAATGCCACAATTCTCCAAAAGGAACCAGGGGGCAGGATTTGGGACAGCTGCCCTCATGGCTTGGCCTGGCCACAGACCCTAGTGCCCCAGTTTCCTGTAGCGTCTGCACCAGTTGCCGAGTTATGGATATGTTTCTATTGGGGCTCCATCCAAATCCTATCAGATCTTTACTAAGCCAGGCTTTACTGAACCAGCCTTCCTCTGCTAGCAGCTGCCTGCTCCTCGCTGCTCCAGTGAAGAGCTCAGGCAGCTCCTGTTTCACTACAGCCTTCTCCTGCGCCTGTTCTTCAGTTGTCCCTTCCTTTTTCCTTGCTGACTGTTACAAACCCACTTGATGCTCTCTAGCTCTATTTTTTGTGCGGGTTTGTGTGAGTTAAGCATATGCGCCAGGTATGTACAGGCTGCGGAGAGCACGTGAGAGCTCCCGAGCACGGCAGTCCTGCTTCGCCAGCCCGCTGCGTGCCGCCGGCTAACAGCCTCTGTCCCTTCCTTCCTGCAGTGGCTGAAGGATCCCGGTCCCCGCAACGAGAAGAGGACCCTCTTCTGCGACATGGTGTGTTTCCTGTTCATTACTCCCCTGGCCGCCATCTCCGGCTGGCTGTGCCTGCGCGGGGCCCAGGATCATTTGCAGTTCAACAGCCGGCTGGAGGCCATTGGACTCATAGCACTAACTATTGCACTTTTCACAATCTACGTCCTTTGGACGCTGGTAAGTGTCTGCTGCCCGGGCCCTTCTTTCTGTTTAAAGGGGAGGTTGGAGTGCTGACTCACGCCACGCTGTGTGGCCACCCGTTTCTTACCCCCCCGTGAGAAAACCTTGGGCTCTTTCTCTTGAACATCCAATTAATTATCTTCAAATAGGAGCTGCTGAAGTTGTTGGTCAGTGAGAAACCACTTCCTGATCATCCAGGAGCTGTGTTCCCTGGGGTATTATGTACCCGGGTGCAGACGTGCCCGAGCGTGGCTGAGGCTGGGGCAGGCAGTGATCCAGCTGTTTGTGCCTGTTCCTCTTTTCAAGATGAAACGCAGACTTGGTACTCGGGTGGTTTAGGGGGAAAAACAAAATCTGGACAATGTTTGACCCCTAAATAATTTGCCATCGTGCCCCTCTGTGCTTTGTGCTGCCCAGCATATGTTGGCCATGCCCGAAGGAGCAGCTGACTGGCTGTTGGGACTCTCTGTGTCCCACAATTAAACAAACTCTCACACAGTATTGTTAAGAGAAGTGGCACAGAGGGTGTGTGCAAGGAACACTCTGGCCCTGGGGGGACCTCTGACTCCTCTCTTGTACTGGGCTTTTGGACTTGAGCCCTGTGCCGAGGCTGGTCGTGGCCACTGCAGCTTTACGGCTGCACTGCTGAGTTTGGAGGCACTGGGGATTAGAGAGAACCTGTGCTTGCCACTGACTGGGCGTTGACCTGATCCATGGGGGAAAGACCTTCCTGCAGGTGCCTCACTTGGCATCTTTTGGGACAGGCTGAATTAGGCAGCCAGGAGCTTACAGTTTGGGGCAAGTCCAGAAGAGCAAGGAAGCAAATGCGAATGTGCCATAAATGAGCCCAGAGCTCCCTGTCGTGCCTCCCCAGGTCCTCAGGGCTCCCTTGGCCCCGCTCTCCCAGCTCCCTCTGTTTCCCGTTCAGTTCTTTCATGTCCTGCTGCTGAGTGGGTTTGGGGCTTTGGATCTTCATTTGAGGCTCTCCCGTTCACAGTGTGTGCTCATGCCCTGTCCATGCCCTTTTCCAGCTGTTTGCTGGGAAGCACCGTTTTGAGAAGGGAGGAGGTGAAATAGCAGGACCCCAAAAAGCTGGCAGTTCTGCAGGCAGCGGAAATGCCACAGCCCATTTTCCTGCCATCTCATGCTCTGCTCTCTTGCAGTAACTCTTCCAGCTCTCTCTTCCAGCTTCCCCTGGGGTTAGGACGTTCCTTGCACAGAGGGTGAGCTGGTGCTGCAGCCTTCGCTTGGGGGGTGCCCGATGGGTGCTGCTGCCCGAACATGCACCAGTGCAGCTGCTGGGGGAAGTCTCTGCTGCTGCATGAGGTTCATTTCTGCAGAAATCCAGGCTAAAATTGGAAACGTTAAGAGGAAGTGCTTCCGTCTTGTCTTCTCTGTCCCAGGGCTGGTCTGGAGAGGCTGGAAATCTGGAGGAAATGGAAAAATGGGGGTTTTTTTGTGAAATAATGAGTCCTGACTGAAGTGGCTCTAGTTCTGCTGTGCTGCACATTTCCTAGAACAAAGAAGGACGTTAAGTGAAGCCCTTTTATTCACATTTACTGCATTCTACTGCAATTCTTCCATGCTGCCATGGGCTGCGTGGCACAAAGGGCTGTTGGGTGGCCGTAACCCGTGAGAGGATTGCGAGAGAGGTGGTGGCCAAGGTTGCAGCTCCTTCCTGTGGAGCAGGAGCTTTCCTTGAGGTTTGCACCACGAGCTCCCCACCAACACGCTATCTCTGCAGATTTCAAGATGTGTTTGCTTCTTGTTTATCAGCAAACAACCTTATTCCCTCTGCAACAGGAAAAGGGGAGTGCACAGATCAATCAGCTAAATTAGCTCAATGCCAGGGACGGCTCCATTCCTCATAGCAGATGTCTGGGACCTATCCAGAAGTGATAGAAATGCTGACTCTTCCTTCTCAGATACATTTCCTGGTACTTCCTACTTGCCAGCAAAATGTTCTTTTACAAATACAAATGCTCTGTTTTGTTGAGCAGCTGACTAGATTTGGTATTTCATTCTCTCGTTCATAATTTCTAGGGAAATAAAGAGGAGGGGAATATATGCTGGGTTTATTTCTTCCTCAAGAAATCCTAGAAAAGTTTCATTTCCAAGCGAAGGAATCAGCAGGTGCTGTGAGAAAATCTGGAGTGGTGTCAATGACGGCAAAAGGAGCCCCCAAGGAGCCGAGCGCGCTGGGTCAGCCCAGCTCGAAGCTCCCCCTTGCAGGGCTGCTCTGAAACTGCAGAGCCACCTCCTGCCTCTGGGCCAGGCTGGGTCAGGTTCCCTCCAGCCTTTGCATCCTCTCCTGTCTCCCTCCGGGTGGACAAGTCTCCCAGGGCACAGCCTTGTCAGAAGAAATGAGTGCAACCGATGTCCTGGTGTTGCAGACCAGGGAAAAAAGGGTTTTGTAAAGGTCAGAGAAGACCCTCCAGGGACTGTGAGAAGAGACTGATTGGATTCAGCCGCTTGAGGCTGGTCCTGTTGAGAGGCCCTCGTTCTGCCCAGACAAGATGCTCACTTCACCCTGTGGTTGGGGCAAAGGGACAAGCGGTGGTTCCTCCCCACCACATCTCACCAGCCTGGTACCCAAACCCAGCAGAGCAAATTCTGCCCTGGTGTTGCCCAGAAAGCCCCTTTGGCCATGCCGTGCTTAACCTGGTGTTACCAGGAATTAATTGATTCCTTGTCAAAGGCTTGGGACATCAAATCACAGAATCATTAAGGTTGGAAAAGACCTCTAAGATCATCAAGCGCAACCATCAACCCAATACTACCGTGAGCACTAGACCATGTCCTGAAGTGCCATGTTTACATGTTTTTTGAACCCCTGCAGGGATGGGGACTCCACCACTGCCCTGGGCAGCCTGTTCCAGGGCTTGACCACTCTTTCAGTAAAGATATTTTTCCTAATATATAATCTAAACCTCCCCTGGTGCATCCTGAGGCCATTTCCTCTTGTCCTATGGCTAGCTATTTGTGAGAAGAGACCAGCACCCACCTCTCTACAACCTCCTTTCAGGTAGTTGTAGAGACATGGAGTGTGCCGAACTGTTTCAGGGTCAGTGTTGTCTCCTTGGCCGCGGGGCTGCTGCTGGATTGACAAGGGATATGCAGAGGGCACGCAGAGGGCAATGGGTGGCCGTGTCTCACCAGCCCTCTGCGGGCTCTGGCACTTGTGACATGACCTTGGTAACCAGATGGATCCGTTATTGCCCGCCAGGTTTCGTTCCGCTACCACTGCCAGCTGTACTCGGAGTGGCGAAGGACCAACCAGAAAGTCCGCTTGATGATCCCAGCCTCGCGGAGCCCTCACTCCGTACCCCACTCCCTCCTCTCCGCCAAGCTCATGAAGAAGACCGCGGATGAAACCACAGTCTGAGCCGTCCCTCAGCTGCCAGGGCGAGGGCAGCCCCCGGGGCTGGCAGACGCAAAGAGGGTCAAGTGTCCCTGCATGCGCGGGGAACGCGGCAACTGTGGAGGCACTAGAGAAGAGTCATCCCACCCGAAGGGACTTCACAGTCAGCACGTACTTCACACTATGGCGAACGGACAGATCCTCAACATCTGTCCTGTGAAACGGCCCCAAAAGAGCCTGATGGCAGAACATGCCTGTCTGCAGGGACACTTTCCTATAACTAAATACCATACATGGAAAATATCTCCCATTTCTCTCTATATATATCTATATATATTATTTTTTAATGGCCATGCATATTGTGTTTCAGTCCTTTTGTGTTGATGTTCTAAGCTTCAGTATAGAAGCTGGCAGCCTGATCTCATTCAGAGGTTAAATCTATGCCTTTTCTCCAAACGAGCGTATAAAGAACACTTCTCATCGACCGTTCTTGAAAGGCCCCTTCTCCTTTGCACTAAATTGGTTTTGATAATACTGCAGCAGCCTTTCCCGTTACTCTTTGGTCTCTTCCGTGGTGTTTCTGTCCTTTCTAGAAAGTTGTGTGTTTTTAATAATTGTTCTAATCCCAGAAGGCGTAAAATGACATAATACTGAATGGAGACCTTTTGTATTGTAAAGTACTGTAATTTTGAGAATTTCAAAAGAAGTTTCAAAAGGAGAAAATCTTTTCCTGTGCAGATGTGATCTCACAGAATGCTTTCCTTGCAGATCCTGGCTCATCCCCTGGGCTCGGGTGCACTCAGCTCTTGGTATGTCTGGCAAAGGTGGATGGAGGATCTGTGGGTGGGAAGCGATGGCTCATCCCAGCTAAACCCACCATTGCCTTTTGCTTTGCAAAGATTCAGAAAGGAGCTTTCCTGACCCCAAAAAGTTGGAGTCTCTGTTTGCTGATGTCCTTTCACCATCTCGAGGCTGGCCCTCTCGTAGTGTTGGTTCCACACACACCTTAGGGGACAGGCTGTGCTCTGCAGCCACCCGGCAGGACACGGGTGGTCTCGGCTGTCTCTGGGCACTTTATTTGCACATTCCTTGGCAGTGCCTGGAGGAGCTGCTGTGATTTGATTTATCCCTGGACCCGCTGCCTGCCTGTTACGTGTCCTCTCATGAAACACCCCAAGTTCGCTGGCCCCCAGAGAACAGGCTCTGAGGCCCTTCTCCTGCAGGGCCCGTGTTCCTCCTCCTCCTTAATCCACCTGCATCTCCAGCACATCCAGGTAACAAACCCCTCTGTCTTGGATTGCCCAATCTGCCAAGGTTCTCCTTGAGTCTGGCTTTAGTCCTTGCCTCTCCGGTGCCTCCCCACCCTGCCAGACAGTGCCTGTGCTTGGTGCTGTGCTTCCCCCACGAGTGGAGCTGGCCAAAAGGACGCCGGCACTGGCACGGTCCTGCTCCAGAGGCGTGTGCGGCTGCTGGGTGTGAGCCTTGGCTTTCCCTCGCTGGATGGTGAGGACAGACAGTAGGGAGGAGGAAGGCTCCAAGGTGCCTGTGGGTGGTGGTAGTCACACACCGTGTCCCTCCACTCCTTTGCTGAACCCAAGTGGATCAGTCCAATGTCCTGCTAGAACGAGACCTGCCATTCCTTGAGTTCAAAGCACCACGTGCCATTCCTCCATCTTTTCTTTTTGTCTCTAGCTGCAAAGCAGGATGCTTTTCCTTACGTGTTCCCTGTTCCCTGACCCTAGGCTGGAAGTCGCTGGTGGCATGAGCAGCAGGGACCAGTGTGCTGTGTCTCCCAACAGGATTGCTCCAGCCCTGGAGCCCTGTGTGTGCTCTCCTCCATCTGTCCCAGGCTCTCAGTGCTATCTCAGCCTCTCTCTGCCCAGCTGTGGGCCCCTGGGGACTGATCTGAGCTAGGCTCTACTCTCAGCATGAAGGTCTCGTTTGATCACAGGGTGAATGTCTTCTGCCACAGCCAAGCTGTGCGTCTCTGCTCCCCTCTCTCTGCCAGCCTGTCTCTTCCCTTCTGCACATACCATGGGCACTTTCCCTTTTCCCTCTTTTGCAGGGATGACTTGGCTCCTGGTGCTCCTGGAGGCTTGTAGTGCAGAGAGGCCTCTTCATCCCAGCTGCCGTTATGGTCCCCACACAGCAGCAACATCCAACTTCAACTGAGCTTGTGCCGGGAGCTCCCACCCGGGCACTGCCTCCCTCCACACACCCCATCCCATGGCAGTGAGCGCTGCACCACTGCTCTGTGCCTTGTCCTGGGTGCCCCTTCCTCCAGCTCCTCCCCAGCAAACCCTGTGCCACCAGGACATTCCCAGCAAAGACAAATTTGGGGTGTTAGCTTAACCTTCCCAGCCCTGGCTGCCTCCCAGGAGCTTGGTCTTGCAACACGTCTAGTTCTGGCAGGTAACGAAGGATGTGCGCTCCCCCAGCACGTTCCCCGAGGAAGGACTTGATGGAGCCAGTGTTTCATGTAGGAAACCCACTGTTGATCCGAATATGCAACTGTGAAAGCCAGAAGCCTCTGGCTGGGGGCAGCTGGGGCCTGGCCCCGTGCTGCTGCGCGGCCGCGGCTTCACCCTCAGCTTTGTTGTCTTTATTGTAGTTGCCAATAATTGGAGTTGTTGCATGTGCCCCTGCAAAACCCAGTAGCGACTCTTTGAGTCTTCTCTTTCCCAGAGGAGAGGTTCAGCTTGTGGATGTGGGAAATCAGTGTCTCTGACCCGCCACGTTCCAGTGTCATGGGGAAACGGGCTGTGCAATTATGTAAATAAAAGTGAGACAAACTTTGGGCTGTTGCGTTGTTACTGGAGATGGGAGGGCCTGAAGAGCTTGGGCTGTGGCCCTGATCACAAGGATAATCAGAGGGCTGGAACATCTCTCCTACAAGGCCAGAGAGAGTTGGGCTTGTTCAGCCTGGGGAAGAGAAGGCTCCAGGGAGACCTCATTGTGGCCTTTCAGTATCTGAACAGGGCCTACAAGAAAGCTGGTGAGGGACTTTTCACAAGGGCTTGTGGTGATAGGACGAGGGGTGATGGGTTCAAACTGGAAGAGGGGAGATTTAGGTTAGACATAATGAAGAAGTTTTTCATTCTGAGGCTGGTGAGGCACTGGCACAGGTTGCCCAGGGAGGCTGTAGATGCCCCAACACTGGTTGTGTTCAAGACCAGGTTGGATGGGGCCTTGAACAACCTGGTCTAGTGGGAGGTGTCCCTGCCATGGCAGGGGGTTGGAACGAGATGATCTTTAAGGTCCTTTCCAACCC
>JAVSBS010027210.1:26613-54304 GCA_033124195.1 Coracias cyanogaster | reverse complement strand
GCTTTCTTTTCAACTTTTTTTTGCTTCCCCCCCCCCCCCATTTTGTCCTTCCCACTGGCCCGGTGGCACCATGACGGCGTCTCCCGACTACCTGGTGATCCTCTTCGTGACCACGGCGGGCACCAATGGGGCAAGGCTGGGCTCGGATGAGCGAGAGCTGCTCCAGCTCCTGTGGAAAGTGGTCGACCTGAGGAGTAAGGAGGTATTTTTCCCCCGAGGGGGAAGCACCCTGACCTGCTTGGCCCCTGCCGTGCTGGGTACAGGTGGGGTGACCCCAGCGCCGGGCTGGCGGTGGGTGTCCCAGGCTGGAGCAGGCTCTGGTGGAGGGCAGGGGCCAGTGTTGCAGGTGGGGACCCCCAGCCCGGGGAGCTGACTCGCCCCTCCTCTGCTTTCTCGGGAGCTGGGGCACCTGCACGATGTGCTGGTCCGGCCTGAACACCCAGAGCTGACGACTGAGTGCCGGGAGATCACCCAGGTGGATGTGGAGAGCCTGGCACTGGCTCCACCGCTGGAGCAGGCATTGAGACAGGTGACACCCTGCAACTGGCTGCTGGGCGCTGCTCTCCCTTGTGGGCTTCCCATTGGGGTAGCGGCAGTGTTATCATCCATTTATTCCCTCTGCCACCGTCACTGGGGTAAGGGAGCCTGGCACAAGGGCACCACAGGCACGTGTGGGTCAGGCAGCCTGGTCTGTGGTGGGCTTTGCTCATTTATGTTGGGAGGGACAAAACTCCAGGAGAGGAAGGTCAGGGTCAGGCATCCCCCTAATGCTGGTTTCCGGCCATGCTGGACCCTGAGCCTCAGCTGAGGATGAGCCCCAATCAGTGTTGGAAGAGGCCAAGTGTAGGTGGCCCCTGAAAAGGCTGGGCCGTGGCAGGCCTCTTTAAGGCTTGTGGTGGCTCCTTAGTCCTTGGAAGGAGACAGTACTGAAGTGTCTAGATAAACAGGGAGATGCGAGTGATTCTCATTGAGGGTAGGGTTCAAAGCCTCTCTCCAGCATGCTTGAGTGCTCTGTCTGAAGGGCTCTTCTGCCCAGCCCTCCCTCAGCTCTGCAACCAGCTGTATGTCTCCTTGCAGTGCTCTTGCAAATGCTCCTGGAAAATGAATTTTTTTCTGTGATGTGAACTGTATGTGTCCACATCTCATTAGAAGCAGGGGGAAAAAGGGGCAATTTCCTTGTGAGGATAATTACGATGAAAGTTACCATGTGCTTAGCTAATAAGAAACAAATCTACAGAACTGAAGGAGTAGACTCATGCAAAAAGGAAGTGCAGCTCCCTGTTCCTGCTGCTCAGGAATTGCACCTTACCAACTGATGAGACTGCCTAGTGCAGCTACTCTGATCTTTTACATGTGTGTCTTTTGTTGTTCCTGCTTTCAGTTTAATCAGTCTGTGAGCAATGAGCTGAACATTGGTGTAGGTACTTCCTTCTGTTTCTGTACGGATGGACAGTTGCACATTAGGCAGGTTCTGCACCCTGAAGCTTCCAAAAAGGTACGTGGCTGTAGCTTAAGTTTGCCTCTTAGCGTGCTTTATATGATTTCTTGCAGAACTCATCAACTTCCCTGTAGTATGAGGGTGCCTCCACACAACCGCTCATATGTTGATATGATTACCAGACTAGAGAGCTTGTCTATGTGGTGGACATGAACAATGCCCTGTGCTTATGTAGCCCTGAGATGCCTTCTTAAGTTAAATCAGAAGAAAGATTAAGTATTGGAGAAAGGAGCAATGCATTGACAGGATGCTCATCTGTAGGAGCTACAATGGGTTAACGCATGGGAATTTGGAAGTGGTGTCAAAGAGTTAAGCACCTTAATCATAAACTGACTTTTGAAATTTTACATTCACTTCTTTAGCTTCATCAACTTTCCATCTTCGTGCATTCAGTTGACACTCTGAGGGCGGTGCTCGTATTTGTAAGGAGTTAAACAGTAGTTTAAGGCAGGCTGAGTGATGACTAGTCCCACAGTCTAGAGTTTTCTATCACTTCAGAGTTGCCAAATCGCTAACAGTGTTATGAGGTCCTGCCTACTCCTCATTAGTGATAGGGTTGCAGCAATATGCTGAGTCTCTGTCCTGAAATAACTGCTTCAATATTAATAACATCTTATTTTGTGGTTTGCTATGAATGTGCATTGCTCAGTAACTGAGCAGTTCCGCTCCTCTCCTTGCAGCTGATCTCTATGGCCATCGGTTTGCTGCTTCATCTTTGAAGGGGCACTGCTGCAAATCTGCTGTTACAAAACTGATACTAGATGAGCTTGGTTTTAATACTTGTTGGTGCTCTAAGTATTTATACCTTCAAAGGTTTAGAAGAGTAACAGTGAGCGTGATTCATAGTGATGGAACAGTCCTTATATATGTGACTTGTCTTGGGCTATAATGTGAGAAAATGCAAAACCAGGTTTTTAACGGACTTTTATCGCACTTGTAATGGGTACGTGTTTTATAGAGTTAATCCTTCCATGCAGTTAAATTATGTGGATAAAAGAAGGGACAAATCCTACAATTAAGTTTGTTTTGTGTCAGGGATAGGCATCTTTTTGCTATATCCTCACAGGGCCACTGATAGGAACAAAATCTTCATAAACATTTTGTGTTGCTGTTTTGTTAAGAATTACTCATTTGAAATCTTCTCTGTGCTGCTTGTAGATTAAGTAAACCAGATGTTTGAGGCCTGTAGTAGTTTTTTGGTGAATTCCCTCATCTGAGGTTGGGGTTCACTGAAATCCGGATAGGCAGAAATCACTAGGCTCTTGAGAAATATTTATTTATTTCTTTTAAGATGCTCCATCTGAACCAATCTAGCTCATGGTATTCAGAGAATGAATTGACATCAACTATTTCAACTGAATGTCAGTGAAGTACAGAACTTGATCTCTCATCAAGGAACACAAAATAGCCATGCTGAAACTAAAGCAGGATTATCTTGGCAAGCAACCTGCATTTTCTTAAGTTTGTCTTTAAAGAGTATCATTTGCCTAATGCACTTGCCCATATGCTAAGATAAGCTCTAATGTTCTCAAAGCAGAACTTGTTTTAGAGCCTAAACTTCTTTCTCTGGACTCCCTAAATGTGCTTTCATGTACCCTGTCGTTCTGTTATAGTGCCAAGATGCTAACTAGTCGTTAAATAGCAGAAAGCTCTTACTTCTGGTCTAGAGAGGCATTGCAGACAACAAACAGCCAAGTGGAATATGAAGTATTGTCTCTAGGGAAGCTGTTGGCTGAAGAGCTAACTGAAGGAGTAGGGGTTTCTGTTGGTTTAAACAACTTTCCGCAAGTCTTCTCCTTCTCACGTCCGCAAAATTTAAATGCATATGGTAGGTGTAGTGGTGGGGCAAAAAGGGGTTTGTTGGCTTCCAGTGGGCTACGTAACTTGCTCCTAGCTTGATATGCTGCAGTTAAAGCAGTTACCACACATAGACAGACAACCTCTGCACCATGTCAAACCTTCTTCTGCACAGAGCTGGGGGTTTTGTTGTTTTTGTTTCTTAAAGGGAATAAATATTTGAAGTGTGACTATTCTCTGAAAACTTGGCCTTATCTATACACCAAAATGTCTTCTGCTAGTCTTACAAAATTTGCTTGGCTCTATGAACTGATCTAAGTGCCCTCTGGCTTTTTACAGTTAAAATTGTAATCAAGAATTGATGATAAATATTGCAATAGCTGGCATTTGCTGTTCTAAATCTATATCAGATTTGAGGCACTAATAATAGCAAGTATTTCTCTTTTTAAATCAGGAAGAGAGGAAGCAGTGCTTAAGCAAAAATGTTTATAAACGTACTTACCTGGCTGAGAAGATTTATGTTAATTTCTCTGTAGTAAAGTCTATTTATATTTCCTACCCGTTATGAGGAAGATGTTAGGAAGTTTGCTATCTAAAGACAAAGATTAAACTCACCCTAGCTGACAGTTGTTACTTTGTCCTTTTACAGAATATCTTACTGCCTGAATGCTTCTACTCCTTTTTTGACTTGCGGAAAGAGTTCAAGAAGTGTTGCCCTGGCTCACCTGACATTAGCAAACTTGATGTTGCGGCCATGACAGAATGTATCCTTTGAACAGTGATGGTGTCTACTACTGTTACAGCTTTGGCTGAGTTTTAGGACACAGATGTGTGAGTAACGCTTGCAACATGTGTTTAGGGTGGTATAACTTTAATGAGTAACTCAGTGCTGCACTGAGCTTTCTCACAAAGATAAACACGCGAGGATGTGTGTTCCCATGGGGAAAATCTTGTATTTCTTCTTGATTTGTCTGTTTTCTTTACCACATTTATAGTTTGTCTCTTTAAACTTTACAGTTTAGTGTAACTGGCACAGTTGTTCGACTCACTGATACGAATTGTAATATTTAAGCTCTGGGGTTGCTCGTTGCATCAGATGATAATTTTAGTTTTAGGTAAGAGTGGATGTTAGGAGACCATCTTAATTTATAGGATGGGGAATAGTTATTCTTCATGTGAACTTGTGGTGAGTCTTTGATTCCAGAGTGAACCTAAGGCAGGGATGCTGTTGGCACACGTGGTACTCGGTCTCCTGGAAGTTGTACATGTTACACCTTGCAAGGGGAGGCTGGGCTGGCAACAGATGCAGTCAGGAGCATGTTTCCATTTTCACTGATGGGTATTTCTAAAATTACCTTCTGAATAGTCTTAAATGGTCTGTAAGCTAGTCCTGTCTGGCTCTTTACTAGTCTTAGCTCAGTTTTGTTTCCATGCCATGTACAACTACCAGAGCTGAAACTGTAGCTGTGGATGGTTTGGCTGTGCCTTCCTCCTTGCTTCCCTGACAGTCTCCCTTCTTCATCCAGGCTCCAGTCCTCATCTCAAATGTATGCTCAGATGTGGAAAACACTTGACTTACCTACTGACCTATTGTAGCAGTGACTACAAAAGCTAGCTAGGATAAAGGAATTTGAGTGGTTTTTAAATTTTTTTTATTGGTTGTTGTTTTAATAACTTTTTTCCTTTGACTAGCTGCTTGTGTCCATAGAGTGGTTGCTGTTAAGAGCTGCTATTTTTCAGACTCCTAAGTCTGTGGCTTCTGAATTATTTTGGTCTATCACTGCAGTACTACCTGTTTTGGAGGGCATGAAATATCTGTGTATATGTGGACTTCTTGTGCTTAACCATAGGGTTGAATACTGGAGGCTGGCTGTTCTGATTTGCCATCTGCAAATAAAGATTAACCTTCCCTAGTGAAGGGGCAGAAATCACTTTTGCCCCTATGCTGAAGCAGTGGTATGCTTACTGTAGGAGTGTGAATTTTTATGTAGAAAAGCAACATAAATGCTTGTGTCGCATAGTCTAGAGGTTGGATGAGGGAGACTTCTTAAAGTTATGGTCAAAAACTTAACGCATGGTTTAGGGATGCTTTGAAATGAGCTGGAGAAGTTAGACAATGAGCTACCTTAGCTGTTTTGGAGAGGTGCCTTTTTCCATGTTTGAATGCCTGGTGTACATCTTGCCGCTGTGGAAATCATTGTATGAGTGTAGCCACCCGGAGGGAGCATCACTGGTCAGCTAAGGCCCAGAGGCAGACTGTGTGCTCTCTCCACTGGTAGAGGGGAGCAGACCACTCTGTTACCCGAATGTCAGGAAACCCCTAAGGAGTCACTACCACCTCAGGGTGGTTTTGGCCCTTGCCGATAGTACTTCCTCCAAGTTCCTGGAGGCTTGGTCAGTCTATCCAAATGTTCTCAGCTTAAGTCTGAATTCTGGATTTGATATGCTTCTTAACATATATTAACCTAAATAACTTCATTATGGTTTTAAGACTAATCACAAATATTAGTATGTTTTGTAACTGCTGATGCTCTTATTTGTAAACTTGCTAGGTTTATGCCACGTGGCTGAAAATAACACTCTGCCCTGTATTGCTTGAGAGTGGTGGTGGCAGAGGATGCAGAGAGCAAAAAAGTAAAATAATTTTTGGTTTACTTTTATTGACAAATGATAATTTTCCTTCTCTTCAACTTCCTGAAATCTACCAACTTAATCTCCTTGGTGTGAGAAGCTGTGTAAATTAATTGCACTTGGAGAGTCTGGACCTGCATGTAATGCTTGGCATGAAAAAATATTGTTGAAGCAGGTGCTAAGTATAAAGACTCATCCAAACAGTTTTGTGCAGAGACATTTTTCCCTTCATGTAAGCAGGATAGCTACTTTCCTCCTGAGACAGTTATGTAGTGAAGAAAATAAAATGCCTAAATGAAAAGTAACTTGGATTTGAAGTTGATATGCTGGAGTGGAGGACACAAAACCAAACTAAAAACAGTTGGAGTAGACTGAAATGAAGTTGTGGATTAGTGCACAGAATCTGACCAAGCTCTTATTATTCTTGTAGAAAGTGTAGATCTTCCATTTCAGAGTTAAAGGGGCTGCATGAGGGAAATCTTCCATGATGTGTGCCACACAAACTGTACTGGGCTGGGTTTGTTAGCATTTGGGAGGCATAGAAGGTTTTGTTAGGAGTAAGGTACTGACTAGAGGTGCAGAAGACTTGCATGTACAAACTGGTAGGAGTGGGAGTAGAATGATTTTGGGGCACATCCCTTCACATACTTGAATCTCCATTGACCTGTGTGTAAGATAGTTGTGATAAGTGAGAAGAAACTTGTGTGATATGAAAAAGTTATGAGAAAGCTGGGTATCAGTATATAATCATTTGAATTATTAGCAGTCTTCCAAAAGCTTGTATTTTAATGGGTAACAATTGATTAAACAACAAATTACAGGCAAATGGAGAAAGTATGCTATTGGTCCCAACAGTCAAGGGAGATAACTTTGCTCTGCACAGCCATTCAAGATGTGTATTCCAGTGTGTAACACTGGGTAGTTGGTGCTTGGCTATGTATTTCTTGCAGACAAGGCAAGCACAATCTCAAAAGAGCACAGAGATATTAAACCAGAAAATTGGCTGGGTTATTATGCCTTTAGAAAGTACTTTTGGGACTGACTTTTTCAGCAAACTACTTGAAATTGTGTACAGCAATGAAACCATTCCAAATCCAAGAGCTCAGGTAAAAGCTTTACATTCTCATACACATACTCCCCAAGAAACTACAAATTTAAGGTACAAACAGCCACTGATTTTTTTTTTTTTTTTAATCCAAGGTAAGGAAATGTTTAAAATGCCATGAAATTTGAGAGACAGAGGAAGGACTGAGACTAGTTGTAACTGTTATCTGAGTGCTACTTCTGCCTAACTCAGTCTCAAAACAGTTTTTGGTGTAGGAGACAGTCTACTGGCAGACTTTCTTTAGTCAGTATTGTGTAAGAGTAGTGACAACAGGACAATTAGGAGAAATTTCGAGTAACACGGAACTTGAGAGGGGTGATCATGTTCTGGCAAAGAAGGGAACTCAGGTCTGTTGAAATCTCTTTTTAAGCATGCTGTAAGTATACAAAAGGAGCAGGGTTGTTCTTGCACCCTCTGTACCTCCCATAGTTGCTGCAGTTCTTGATTTGAAAAGCTTGCTGAGCCAGTTTTCACTGCTGTGAGTGCCTTCAGGGTGGAGTGAACAAAGCTTGCATGACTATTCCTATTCGATCTGCAGAAGACTCATCCTTTGCCTGAAGATTGGGTGTGCAGAAGCCATTAAATGGCAAATAGTTCTCGCTTTCTTCAGCGCATGATTTGCTCCACTTGCTTCTGAACTGGGTTGCTGAGTTCCTGCTGGATGTTGTCAGTAGAAACAGGCATACTTCAGAGCAGCCTGCTTAATGTGCTCAGTACAGTCTGGATACTGCAATACTGAAACTTAGTTTTGTTTTGACTTGGATGTCTTGACAATGATGTGGAGCACAGTTATAACCAGTAGTACTTAACTGACAAAGTGCCCATTATTTGGTATTGCTTGAGAATCTTGCATACTACTATTGGTATTTCCTGTGATAGTACCCAGAAACTAGGTATGATCAGGTTACCTTTATGCAAAGTAGTATTTCAAAAGATGTAATCTTCTGCCTGAGTAGACTTAAACAGAACAAAGGGAGAACAAAACAGGAAAGGATCAGTGCAGAATACAACTGCAATTCTGGTTCATGTCGTTTCATTTCAGAGCTAAGTTAATTGTTCAGTATTTATTTTGCTGTAGTTAAAGGAGTTGAGAGGCTGAGAAATGGAACAGACAGTGAAGGAGTCTTGGAGGGCACTGGCAGTGAGTGAAGCTGCGGTGATGAATCTGAGGAAATTGATCTGGAAATTTCTTTGATCTTACATAGGGAACTCTGATGTAGAATATGCCTTCCCCCCTGTCCCCTTTACTAACTTGCTGAGTGTTGCAGGAGGTGGTACTGCAGCTCCTGCAGATTAAGAAGCTCCTTGTTTCCCGTCCTGCCTTGTTATTTGGGAGTGTTTCTTGCCTGTTGCTTCATTTAGAATGTGTGTGCACACTATTGCATAGAGTAGCTTTAGACAGCCAGGCCTGTTTTCTAACACTTCTTTAAATGTGAACTTGGATTTATCCACTGCAATCAACTTTCCATTTGCCTAGGAGAGGCAACCTTTAAATATGTACATAAACACCTGTGGTCCCATATCCCTTCACAGAACAACAGGTGGGTTTTATAAAGACTATTCTATTAACAGCTTTTACCCAAATGTCCATAATTTCTAGTGCCTCCATTCATAGGAGTCTACCTGTACGTAACCTGTATGTAATGTCTGGGTGATTAGAATTCAGATTTTTCACTTAGTTAAATGTTATTAACATGCTCCTTACGTGTGTGGAAAACTATTAGTTTTTTTCTTCTTCAGTCTTACCTAAAAGGCTAGCTTCTAGCTAATCAGAGGCAAAGGTATGAGCAGTTTCTCCTTCCTGCTAATGTTGATGACTTTCTTCCTCCCCTCCCACTAATCTAAATTCCCTTGGCACAACTGTCTCCCTGTGTCTGAACACCTGATACCAACTTCTGTTGGCAGTAGGGCATTTTAGAAGCTGTATCTCCTGTTGATCAATATTTTCAATGAAAATGTTTTCTGAAGAAACTGAGCGTGGAGGAGTTGTTTTCCTCGTGTGATAGCCTTGCTTCAAATTCCCAGCCACTTAACACTGTTGCATTTCCGTCTCTAGTGGCTGATGGCTTGTAGGGATCTGTGGCTCTGCAAAAAGGAAATACTGAAATGGCTCTTCGGTTTTGACAACAGTCTTAACAGCCAAGCACATGTGTGTGCATGTGTGTAGGCACATTCCCTGCTGCAATAGCTGTTGAAACTCCTGCTCAGTTTCTCTGATTTTTTTTTTTTTTTTTGACAGAGGAAGGATAGCATTCCAAAATTTTCATAAAGTGATCAGGGAAGACTAGAGCTCCAATATCTGTGTTTTCAGCAGCTTCTGGTTCCCTGGATGGGCAGCAGAGACTTTTGACAAGCACAGTGCAGAGCTGTTAGATGCTGCAGCAGGAAGGGTGTCGGGAAAAGGAGGAGAAGGACTCTTCTGCTATGATACACAAGGTGCCTAGAAACATCTATGTGGTGTGGATTAGATACCCTTCCAAGGGATTCTGTTTGTGGACTATTTCTTTTCAACCCCCATTTCCCCAGGAGGCAGGGGAGGAGTTGAGCTTGAGTGTACAGCTTAGGAAGAGATATTGCAATGAAGAAGCTTCTGGTTGTCATAATACTGGTAGTCTCTGAAACTATGCTGTGGAGTTGTTGCATGTGGTTTGTTCAGGGTTTTTAGCTTGGTATTTAAGAGAACCATTTAATGTTCTCACCACTTTACTCCAAAGAAGGTACTGGGAGGGAGGGTAATGGTAATGGCTAGCAAACTGGATTTAGTCAAGCAGTTGCAAGGGTGGAATCATTGGTTTATACTGGGGGAGGGGGGTGTTAAGCCATGATAATTCACTTAAAATATTCTGGCAAGACAAGCACCATCCTCTCAACTCCCATACTCTAGTGCACGCTTAAAACCAGCTCAAAATCAGATTAACATCAACGTATACTGTGTTGGCACAGCAGCTTTCATTTCCTTGCTGTGCAAGAGGAATTCATTAATTCAGTTGAAATTATTTTTCATCTCAAAACAAGGTGACAGTTAAACTTCAAAAGCAATTAAGAAAAACCCTAGATCTGTTTTGTAGGAGTGACTTGCAGTCATCTCACAAGTAACAAGGAAGTCTTTTTTTCACAGTGAAGTATGTGCAGCCTGGCCAGTTGATGAGATGATGTGACAGAGCTGGTGTGTGGTATCTGGTCCTTACAGAAGCCGTTCTTCTGTTCCCTGCCCTTCATCCATCAACTCAAAATGTGCTCAGCTGTAGGTGGAGAAAGCTGTCTTTCTTTTAAGCGGAACCTTCCTATCTTGGACTGAGAAACCATGTTCAAGCACCGAAATTCAGACCCTTTGAGCACTTGAAATGTGTCTAACATAGCTTTATGGGGATGTGGGCAAATAATTGGTGCATTTGGTTGTTTTGAAAGTCTTGCATCGCTGTGCTGCCATGCCAGGATAGGTCTTTTTTAAGAAACTTTCAGTTTTTCTCTAAAGCCTTGATGCAGAGTGATAAGAGAAGTCAAAGAAGGTAGTCCTATTCCCAGACTGCTTTGTATATCATGTCTTGTTCTGGGTTGTTTTGTGGTGGTTTGTTTTTGGTGGTTGTTTTTACACTACACCCTTCAAAGAAGGAGATATGTATGGAAAAGACCTTTTTAAAAATTTGCTTTATAAATGGTGGAGTAGGGCTGCCAGTCATCTTACAGTCCCATGGCCTGGTATTAGAGAGGGGCAAATATGACAGAAAGTGAAAGAGACATCATAGTAAGCTCTGTTTAAAGTTGTGTGAAAAAAAGGTATGTGCAACTTGAATCAGACTCCCTTTATGAATGTGGGGTTTTCTATCTGGTCATCCTACAGCCTGTCTTTCCAGGACAAAGCACTTTTCTTTATTGGTAGGAGAGCTTATCCTCGCTATCATCTTCCAAAGTCCTTCAGATTGAAGAAGAAGATATGGGCTGTGGGACTCTATTTTTGTCTCTTGGTTATTTGCAATGGTGCACTCTTACCAGATTCTTAAAATGCTTCTGTGTAATAGCACAAAACTCAGGTGGTAACATCTAACAGGCAAGGCTTAGACAAGGTGCCGTTTGTGAATTATGTCAAAGCAGTGAGTAAGATATTTATTCTGCTTTGGGATTTACTTGTTCAGAAAGCATGTGATATATCCTCTTATTCTGGAGCTTCCAGCTGATGGTTTGCTTCTCCTTCCCCAAATCTTCCCTTAGAGATTAAATATGATGTTAATTACAGAGGACAGGACTCCAGTCTCTTCCACATGCAAAAGCATATCTGCCTGTCAAACATACATAATTCATAAGTGTATTAAATATGTGTCCTTATTATGGGATCTCATGTCCCCAGACAGTTTCTGGCATGACCTTGCTCTCCCGCAGGTGGCAGTAGGTAGAGGCCAAGGCAGAACAGCTGATGTATCGAGGTGGGAAAAGGCATTAAATTGTCCCCTGAGAAGTGACTTGCTATCAATGATAACATGAAAGCTTGTTGCTCTAGCAGGAAGACAATTAGAAATCTCTTTGGTGATGATTGACTTAACTCTAGCATAAAGATTTAAATCTTGACAAGAACAGCCCAGCGTTTCCCTATGGAGCCTCTCAAGTTGAAGATATGGGGAATATTATTTTAACGCTAGTATCTGAACCATACAGTAAGTAATTATGATTAATGAGTTTACTGTTTTACTCTGTTACTTGTTTATTTCTCCTGCCTGTTCTGTATGCTGAGGAAAAAGAAAATAACTTGTGCTGTATTTCATAGATCACCGATTTTCAGATCCAGAAAGAGTGAGCTATAAATTTGAAAGTGGGCCTTGGTAAGTACCTTCTCCTTCTTGCTACACACACTCCCCCTTTTTTTTAAGATATGGCATAGTTAAGTGGCACTTTTCTGTATTCCTTATTTGCAGATAGTTGTTACTTTTATCTTGCCACTGCTATGAGAATCAATTATATATTTTAAGTGGTAAAGGGAACAGATATTCTATGATCAGTTGCAAGCTGGCTGCCTGTTAGCTGCTGGCATTTCAAGGCTCTGCTAATAAGCGCTTATAATGGGTGTTAAGTGTGCTGTGATATTAACGAAGAATGTAATTTTTGCAGAAGTAACCCTATTGATACTAACTTTTACACTCTTCCTGCAATTTGCTTCACAGTTATTGAATACACATAATGATTTTTTAAATAGGGAAGAAACACTTCCATAAAGAGATTGTCAAAGATACTCTGTTAGCAGTAAATAGCATAAGCTGTGGTGATGGTCTTCTTCCCAAATATGCTTTAAACATAAAGCTTTTTTCACTTTTGACTGTTTTGTTGTTTGCTTTTTTAATGTAATCATGCTTGTCTATGTATGAATAGAGATTTTTCCTCTGTGGTTTGCTGAATACTCCATCTGCAGTTTCTCAAGAGACTGATGTTAAACTGACTATATATATATATATATATATATATATATATATTTCCTCTCTTGCATGAATACTTAACTTCCCTCTTCCCCGTTAAGGAGTTGTCATAATGGTGGATGGTGCTGGCACTTCTGAGCCAAAAGAAGCAAGAAAAGAATGCAACAATATTGGCAGAAAGTATCCAGTGAGATTAGCTCAGGGTTTTAGCATTGTCTGAAGCTTTTTCCCTTTCAGTAACAAAATCCTGGGATGAGGTGGAAGATTCCCATTTTTTTTGTGATAGTGAGAAGTACAGAATTAGGAGGGGAGGCGGAACAGTTTGGGACAGATGCCTATAGAAAAGCCACCTAAGAAATTGAAGTATGAGCAAGAAACATGACCCTGGTATAACAAAGCATACTACAACCCTTTTGTATAAGGGAGTCCTCTGCTGCTGGACAATGCTTCATCTGCCTGATCAATCACACAGTCTGTCCTTGCAGTAGCCAGAAAGGCAGCCTTGGGTTAGCTGTAAGCGGTTTGTTGTACATGGCACTTTTAACAAGTAAGAAAACAAAAGGGACTGAGGTAATGACCAATTAAACCTGGCTTTCTGTGGCTGAGCTATTCCCATGCTAAGCAGCCAATGTAGCCTGTAGCTATATTAGTCTCTAGCAGTAAAGTGAAGCCCTGAACAAGCGATGTTAAGGCTAAACTCTTTGGGCAGGAGTCCTCTGTGTACTGAGTATCACCCTGAACAGATTTGGCTTTGGCTTGTGACTGGCTCTTACACACTGTCACGGTACAAATAATAAGCACTAACCTCAGTTACATCTAACTGCTCTGCTTCAATTTTCACCTAGCTAAGATTAGAATAGCAAGTGCTTAATTTTATACCAGTAACTTTGTTCAGGAAATGGAGAAACACAACCCATTGGTATGTCAGGAGGAGGGACTAAATTTGGAACATGATCCAGGAGATGAGAGCTCAAGGAGCAAATGTGGTGAAGGAGGACAAGGGAGTTGGTAAAGAGGCAGCTTAACAGAGCAGACATTCCCAGAGGAGACGTGTGCAGTGGCTTTGAGTGGTGGTGGCACTTGGCCCTCACTGCTCTGGCCATACCACCTGGCAGACATGGAGCAGGGACAGAAGCAAGTCACCGGAGCACAGGTGACAAGCAGGGAGGGTGGTGTGTGGCAGATACTACAGGCAGATGTATCTGCATTACTCCCTCTTTCTGTGCCTGCAGCAGCAAGATGGAACTTGTGGATGACAATGCTGTTATCCGAGCAAGAGGATTGCCATGGCAGTCATCTGACCAGGACATTGCAAGATTCTTCAAAGGCCTAAATATTGCCAAGTTAGTAGCCAAGAATTTACATTTGTAGTATTTGATCTGCATCCATGGAGTTTTCACCCTTGATTTAAATCTTGCAGGGGAGGTGCTGCACTGTGTCTCAATGCCCAAGGTCGGAGGAATGGGGAGGCTCTCGTGAGATTTGTAAGTGAAGAGCATAGAGATCTAGCACTACAAAGGCACAAGCATCACATGGGGAATCGCTATATTGAGGTGTGTGACACTGCCTTTGAAATCCTCTTCTCAACAGGAGTGCAAGTAGCATGCCACTCACATGATCTCTTTTCTTTCCTTAGGTATACAAGGCAACAGGTGAAGACTTCCTTAAAATTGCAGGAGGTAATTAAGAGATGAGGAGGGAGGGTTTGTTACATCAGCATTTGTAACTAACTTTTGGCTGTAAGCTGCTCCTGTTGGATATGGCCTTTCATTTTCTTCATTTGAACAAGTACTTGGCTGGTGTGCTGATTACTATGTACTCTGCTAACAGCAGTCCAAGGTGTTTCATGACTTATCTATCCATTTTCCTCATTTTTGCCATTTTCAAGCAACCTATCAAATAAGGATTTGATCAGGCAAGGGGATCTTGTATGTGAACTTAATTTGCTAGATCATCTTCTTAACTGAAGGCATCTAGATGTTATTAATTGCTGAAAAACAAAGCAAGTATAGTTTTTCAAAACAACATGACTGCTGTTGCTGTGGAGGCTTTCACATAAAAGCAAACAGATCACTGTATAAATAACAAGGGATTTTCTTCAAATCAAATCTTTGCCTTGAACTAAATGGGGAATTTAGGGAGAAAGCTTATTTTAGGAGAATATTGAAATATTTGCATGCTGGAATTGAAAGGCTGCAAAACTTGCTTTACAAACTCTCCTGTGGTCTCTTTTCCTCCCCTTTATGACTGCAAGTATACAGAATTTGAGTTAAGATCTGATAAGCTGTTATATATCTACAATACAATCAACCTTAAGGTCCTTGTTGGTTCCTGATAGACATTTGTTCTGGGGGTTGTAAATGACTAACTGGATGTCTGAGGTTTGAGAGTGGGAGAGACTATTAAGCTGTCAAATGGTTAATTGATAGGCTTTGTAATAGTTATGCCATTCAAAGTAAAGATATTGTACACTGACATTGGGGAAAAATGGTGCATGTCTGGCACAACCAAACTCATTTGCAGAATAAACAAAGTGAAAGGACCACATTAAGATGTGATGTTGGTCAGCAGCTAGCTTTGGTTAGGGTAGCACTAAGTAAAAGCATCAGTGGTCATCTCCTACAGACAGTGAAAGTAGAATCAGCGGACTTCAACAGTTTTATCAGGATAGGATGAAATTTCTGAGCTGTCTTCAACATGCCCTTCCAACTTTTTCCCAGCCACAATGGTCTGGGTACTTGGTTACTACATCATATGGCATCAGAGCATGCTGAAGGCTTTCAGTTAGAAAGGCAAGGTGCGTGGTAGCACAGGTACTAATCATGCAAGAGATTGACAAACTGCTTTCCTTGTGGTCTGAGTGTTGTAAATATTCAAATGGAAAATAGAAAGTAAGGATGAATCTCTCCTAAATGATAGAGTAAATTGTTAGACTTAAATGAGAAGTGTTCTATACAATATTTCTAGTTTATCAAAGAGGGCCATCTTTCCTGACTTGAGGCAAATATTGTTCTGTCTGTGGGGAGGAAGTAGCTGTGCCAGAGTTGCCTGTGTTTTTACGTGGCTGCTTAGACTTAAGTGCTTCTGTACTCTTTAAAAGGTACTTCCAATGAGGTTGCACAGTTCTTGTCAAAAGAAAACCAAGTGATTGTCAGGATGCGAGGTCTTCCTTTCAACGTAACAACAGAAGAAGTACTGACGTTCTTTGGCGAGCACTGCCCTGTAACAGGAGGAAAGGAGGGAGTCCTGTTTGTCACGTACCCTGACAGCAGGCCAACAGGGGATGCCTTTGTGTTGTTTGCTTGTGAGGAATATGCACAAAATGCACTGAAAAAGCATAAGGACTTGCTGGGGAAAAGGTACATTGAACTCTTCAGGAGCACTGCAGCAGAAGTTCAGCAGGTGGGTGTAAACCTTACAAACACTGGCTTCTTGTAATCCAAACTCCTACGCTGGCAAGCAGTAGTGAAAGCAAATACTGCTTGGCTGTGATTTGAAATCCTCTTTTCTGTAGCACTTGACTCTTGCTGGAAAGTACTGTCTGAACTTCCATGAGGCTTTGCTCCCTCTAAATGTAAGATCTTATGGTATATGAATGTTCTCAATCATATACACAAACCTTTGGTGTTTTGACTTCCAATAGCCTTGCAGACAGCAATTACAGCAGAAAGTTTGTGGGCCTAGTACTTTACACTACAGATACTGAATTTGTCCAAGTCCAGTGATGGTCTATTCAGGAGGAGTGTTAGCAACAAATCTTTTTCTAAAATACTTTCTTTAGTCACTGGCACAGAAAAACAGAGCCTGTTGATGTAGTTGTCATCTTCAGAGCCACGTATCTGAAGAGTCTTATGAATTGCCTGTAAGGGAAGGTCTCACCCATCTTCTGCCAGCACTGTCTATGTAGCAGAGTGGCAGGACTTTGTGAAACTGGGCCTGAAGAGTGTTTCCTCTGGCATTAATATGGCTTGATGGACCATTAATTGCAGTTATGCTGTTGGGGACAGGAAGTAGTGTGTCCAAAGATTTACAGAACTTCAGTTGAGGTCACTAACTTGTACATGTGACTCTAAAAAGTCTTGCCTGTTATGCAAATTATAGCCAGCCAACGGCCATGTCATTGTAATCAAACAATGGCGCAGCTCTGTTCCCCCAACTATGTAGAAATTTCAGTGCCTTGTTTGAAGGGTGACACTAGTGATGAGAATACACAGCTGCAACCCTCGCTCTTGTCACTGTATTTTTCTCAACTGCTCTCATGTTTTTGTTTAGCAAAACCTTCTGGTAGCTGTGTAAATGGAAATGAATCTTAATCTTGCTCAGAGAAAGTTGAAGGGTAGTGATTGAACATTCAATGAAGTGTTGACCAGGCAGAGTTTTTACTGTTAAAATTAGTTACAAGAAGTCTCAAAACTTGACTGTTACAAATACTGTGACTCAATAACACCACCTATGTTACTTGGTGGACTATTGCATCTCAAGTCAGGGCTGTTGGTGAAATTATGCTTCTAGTTCCAAGACTCTCCTAAAGCTTTGCAGAGTAGGTATTTTTGGGGTAGAAGTGTCACCATTACTCTGTAGATGATAGAATGCTTTGGGATATTTTACCAGTAAAGATACTGTAGAAGCATAAGTTTCATATTCTAAGATGTCTTCTGAGAGTTGCATAGCAGTGTCAAGAAAAAAATGACCCAAAGACTTACTTCAAAACATCTGAATTCTAAGCACTGCTGTCGTGGTTTAAGCTCACTTGTTTCTTAAATACTGCATAGAGTGAAAACAGATGGCATTGGTGTTATGTTCTGTTCCTGAGTTGAAGAATGAGTAAGGAGGATTTCTGTAACCTGGTTTTGTTTTGCACAGGTGCTGAACAGGTACTCTTCCACACCTCTCATTCCTCTCCCAACACCACCTATTCTTCCCGTATTACCTCAACAATTTGTGCCACCTGCTAATGTCAGAGACTGCATACGTTTGCGTGGTCTTCCCTATGCTGCTACTATAGAGGATATCCTGGAGTTCTTAGGGGAGTTTTCTACGGATATTCGGACCCACGGAGTTCACATGGTCCTAAATCACCAGGTTGGTAGGCACCACATTTCTAGTCGCTCTGTGCCAACTGCCTGTATCTGTGAACACAGTCTTGCTGATGATATCAATAGAGAAGCATCTTTAGGATTGACACTAAAGGCATTAATTGACCTCCAGCTTTCCTCTAAAAATGTACTGGCAATAGATATGTTGGCTTATTTGAACCCTACTATGCCAGCTTCTGTGCTTGCTGTAGAGTGGTTTCTGTTACTGAGACCCATGTGCCTAATGCTAAATCAGTCTGAGAGGGATTGGTGCTCCCAGAGCAGAAGCTGTGATCCTGCAGTGTAGGAGGCATGAAATGAAGAACCCTGTTGAACAATGTGTGTAATTCCTCTTGTACCAGGTGAGGAGTATCTTCCACATGCCATGTTAAGTCGCAAAGGAGAGGTTTGTCCCTGCCTTGCTGAACAATATGCCTCAGGTGTATTTGAGGACAAATGTGACTGTGGCCTTTTAGAGATGGGATTTCTTATGTCATAAATCAGCAGCTGAAGTTTTGGGTTTCCTGAACTGTGTGGTTGCTTTCTTTAAACAATCACAGCTAAGCACCAAGATAAGCAGCTCATTGACATCTATACACAGTCACATCTTTGCCATTGTCTTCTGGAAGCAGTTTCTACCAAAATTACTTTGACAAAGGATTGTGCGTTGTTGTGATCTCCTTTATCTGCATAGCCCTGTGACTTTAGAGGGAGGAGATGGCAGCTGCTCTAACTCTGTAGAGATGCCCTGAGTGGTTGCACTGATTATTGTGGTATAAAAATGATGGTTCTAAAATTGTTTTGGTTGACACCAAGGCTAAGATGAAACTACAAAATACTTCCTTGTCCTGGAGTAGGGCTTCTGTGTCTCAAGAGTGTGGGGAGGGAGAAGGGACTATGGTTATTCCAGTATTTCTGTCTAAAGAGATTCCTGAGTCTGTGAGAACTTGACTTAGCTAAGGCTAAAAAACTACAAGGAACGTGCAGGGCTGGGAGAGGCTAAGAAAAGATGCAGATGCTAAAGCACAAGTAATGGCTTAGACTAATATCAGCCCTTGCCAGCAGTAACAAAAGAACCTGGAGGAAGAAAGTGGGGTATGTATATAGTCCTGAGGGCTGTCTGCCACCCATGCCCAAAATTGTCAGGTTTATTTTTTTCCCAAATACTGCTTTTGCCTGACTACTAGATTTTTATCTTTCTGCATGCCCCCACCATTTCTGGTTTCAACCCTCTAATCATGAAAAACTGTGTAAAGCATGGTGATAAAGTTGTTCTTCCCTCTAAAACTAGAAGAGCTGGTCTAGAACTTAACTTAGAGCTGGCTTCAGACCTCTACCTCCAGTTTTGGCTACTTTGTCAGCAGCTGCATGTTGCTAAAATTACTCTTCCCATTATCCTGCTTATTTACAGCTGTAAGAATGTAGGGTTTTTTTCCCCAAAAGCTCATACTGAGCCTTAGGCTAGTACCCTTCTAAACCATGCCAGCCCATATTGGCCTTAAAATTTTAAAAAATGGTTTTGGTTTTGTGTTTCTTTGACATTTGGCACTTGACTGTATTTATTCTTTAATTTTAAATCATGGATAGTAAACATGGACTAGATCTTCCAATTCTGTGTTCCCACTAAATTGGTAAGAGCAGGTCTCAAAGCACTGAGGTACCCCTGAATTGTAATCTTTCCCATAGGTGTCCTTATAGCTTTAGCCACATTATTTCTAGTTTAAAAAAAAAATGTAGCTTAATTGAAACAGTTAAAGACAATCAAGTTAGCACAAGAGGGAAGAATTTTGGGAAGGAGAACTTAAATATGCAGGTGGGTGCTCCGGTTGACTGTATTTGACTTTGGAGACGAATGTATTTATGGCTGAAAAGACTACTTTTAACAGCACAATTCTTGCTATGCTGCTACCTTATGGGAGTGCCAGAAACATTCATTTTTTTGTCTGCCTTCTTTGTAGGGACGTCCATCAGGAGATGCTTTTATTCAGATGAAATCTGCAGACCGAGCTTTTCTGGCTGCACAGAAGTGTCATAAGAAGACTATGAAGGACAGATATGTTGAAGTCTTTCAGTGTTCTGCTGAGGAGATGAACTTTGTATTAATGGGGGGCACTTTAAATCGCAATGGCTTGTCCCCGCCACCATGTAAGTTACCATGTAAGTTTTACATGGGTCTTACCAATACTCTGCACTATGTGTGGGTAGGTGTTGGAGCTGCTTTGGTGACTGATTCTGGTTCATGGAAAGGAGTGTCAGATGCAGGTATTAAAATAAGGTCTTTTCATCTTAAGTCATCAGCAGCTTGCAATCATTAGTTTTCCCTTTGGTTGTGAATTGCTGTGACTGAAGAACTACTTCAAAATTACTCTTGCTTTTCCAGTAGCAAACCTTCCCTCTTCTCCTTGAAACTTAGCTTGGCCAGGGTGAGCCAGGACTCTGAAAAGTAACTTGTAAGCCCTGACTAAACCTTAAAGAGCTGTTTCCCATTTGAACTGGCTTGTGTTTACATTTTTCATCATGGTGAACATGTCAAGTAAAAGCCCTTCCCCTTTCACTTCCACAACTTAATTTATGAAACTATTGGTAACGGTTTTCTTTGGGACATAACCACAAATGTTCTGCCTACTGAACCACTGCTGACTGAACTCTTCCCTTTGCTTTTTGTAGTTCATACCGAATTGAAGTTGCCTATGTGGAAGTGAAATACACATAGCTTTGGCCTCAGAATTGCAGAAACTTTCATGTTAAACTACATTCCTCAGAGCTACTACCATAAACATGGACTTCTGGACAAACATTTGGGGAAAATGCTTTAAGAGCTTAAGGGCTAACTTGCAAAGCATATAATACCATATAAATCTGAGCCTATGGGAAAAATAATACTTGTCTTCCAAGATCATAAATGGCAAGGTGGTGAAGTAGGAGCTTTCTCTCTGTCTCTATGCAAATGTGGTATTGTTGGTGGCTTTAAGAAGTGTCTTCTAAATTCTAGTCAGAACTGCCAATATGGCAGCAAACTTCTTGGGCATGATTCCTTTTGAGTGTGAATAGCCCTTCAGCTAATCCTTAAGTTTTCCAGGTGACTAGCATTTTACAAGGCTTTTTGCAATGCAGGGATCCTTCTAAGCAGAGATCTGCAGTATGTAGTCCTATGTGACAGCTGTTCCAGGCAGGGGTTGGAAGCTTTTCCTGAGAGCTCCTAGGACAGGTTCTTGAGCAGCACCCTGAATTTTAGGAACTCCTGGTTCCCACTTCCAACTACAAATGCCAGTGATGTGTTCCTCAGATGAGCCCTTTCAGCACTGTTGCTGCCCATCCCACAAATGGGAGATGCTGACTGTCACTTCAAAATAAGCCTCTATTTTTGCTATTCGGTGTTATCTAAAGCTTATAGATGTTGAGAGTTACAGCACTGGGGAGGGGAAGAGGGAAGAAAAGGAAGAGTGGAAGAGGAGGAGGGTGAACTGTCATCAGTGAGAATTCATTTAGAGCCTCACATCTTGTTGAAACACCACAAAATGCATTTTAAAAAAAAACTGGATGCTGCAAAGCCATGACTTTTCTGACTCTACTGTTGGTTAATTGAAGACAGAGCTGTTTGGGGGATAGGGAGTATCAGAATGAAAAGGTGTCCTCTGCTCTAGGGAATGTTGGGCAGGTCTTTAGCACCAAAGTTTCCTTAAGTGGAGAAGTATCATACTTCCTGATTGGAGACTTCATTAAAATCTGCACTTAAACAAGAAAAACTGGCCTCCTCTTCAGAAAGAAACCCTATTCCCAGAGCATGGGGTAGCTTTTTGTGTATTACTGACTTTGCCTTTGGTTTTGGGGGTGGGCACAGCACTTAAGTCAAGCTCACCTTGGTGGCTGAGATTTTTTTCTGTGAGCAAGAGAATGAAATGCTTGTGAAGGCTCTTTACCTACTGCAGAGCTGTTCAGCTGATGAAGACCATATATATGCTGGAATTCAAAAGGTCCTAATCTAGTTTTCGATTTGTTCCCTTTAGGCCTTTCACCCCCTTCCTACTCCTTTCCAGCTCCTGCAGCAGTTGTGCCCACAGAAGCTGCTCTGTATCAGCCATCTATGCTCCTGAACCCACGAACACTCCAGCCCTCTACAGCCTACTACCCTGCTGGGGCTCAGCTCTTCATGAACTACACAGCATACTACCCCAGGTAAAGCAGAGGAGAAACCAACCAGGAACAAAGAAGTCTGTTTGCAGCAAATGCACAAAGCTCACAAAAGAACATTGTCTGCTGCACTGAAGGCTTGTGCTACCAAGAACAGCTTGTTCAGTATCTTGTTCAGGGAAAAAATTTCAGGATATCTATGGATTTCCCAAGTTTTAGAGTATTTCAGGTAGTGCTGACTTTTAAACAAGTCACACAGTTATAGGTGGATTTCTTGTCTGGTTTGGTTTTGTTTTGTTTTTTTTCCTATCACCTCTTAAACAGATTAGTTTGCGTTGTTGTGCCCTCAGTGGGACCTGGTGTGTGCAGTACGCCTTCCCGTGCCCATAAAGAGGCCCTTGGCCCCTCTTTAGAATGGGCGGATTGGAGTCTCCCCAAACAGCTTCTGAAATTCTGCCTCTTGCTTTTTGTAATAAAGTAACTTTTGACCTTTATGGTGAAAACTGTTTACTTATTTATAAAAATACTCCATTTAAAGTATATGTATTGAATGCTTATGTAAAGCATAGAGGCATATATTCTTCCTGACCTCAAACACTTCACTCTTGTGAAGGGCTTTTTGCTCTCCTGGGTGTATTAGCTGTCTTCTACAGAAAAAAATCTCTTGATAACTTTTGCCCTCTGCAGTCATGAGGCCTTGGTTCCCTGCAAGCCATAAACCATTCCTCCTCTGTCAGGAAACCTGCTAAAGAGCTCAAATCTATTAGATACTGACCAATGCTTTTTACCTCTGGAGAAGGGACCAAATAGCTACTTAGGAAGTTGTTGAGCCATATAGACTCTCTAGTACCTGTAAAATAACAAAGGTTACTTTACAGTAAACCACTATGTCTGTGAGCTGCCTGTTGTAGTTTTTATTAAAATGTTTTCTTCACTTAGGAGTTAATTTCTAAAATGCTTCAATGTCTGTCTTATAGTTATGATAATGTTACCAAACTCAGCCTCTTTAATGTATGATCAAGAAAAATAAAATTCCAAACCTGCACTGGCAATATAAAACACGTTTCTCAATAATAGTTCTATACGTCATGAGAACACAGTAGCAGTAATAGTTTGTAGTGACTTTGGCATGTTGTACTTCTTAAAGTCATAACAGACTGGGCACTGCAGGCTAAGTGTCAGGCCCTGCAGAGATCTCTCACTGGATGTGATCCCACACAAGTCCTGTCACCAGCTGCTTGGGTTGTGGGCATATGTGTTGGTCACAGAAAAATCAGTCCCAAGTCCCCAAATATTCTTTTAATATTCTTGTCTAACTGACAGTTGTATACTATGCTTAGGGAACCATGTAGCTTCTGTGCCAATTGCAAGTACCTTCCTTTTAAAAAAAAAATAAGGTAGAACTTCTGCAGTCAACTTGGCTTCCTTCCATGTTGTAAGATCTGGTGTTTGCATACGGCTTTTCTATCCAGAGTAAACACTTGATCTACAGGCAAACTGTATATATTCCAGTAGAAGTAGTGATTCTTTGTAGCTGATTTTTCTTGTTGTTGTTATTGTACAGGTTTTTTGCCTAAAAAAGCTTTATTGCTTTTCAGGAAAGTTCCTGTGCTTTGTAAAGGATGCAATAAGGAATTGGGTCCCTTTCATACAGCAATCAGAACTCTCATAAATGGAGTTTTAGGGGTCTGAGATTTAATTCAAAAAAACTGTTAAGTTTGTGTAGGAGGAGAGAATGGGGTATCATCTGTATTAAGTGGTGCATTTAAATGCATGTACATGGAAAAGCAGTACAGAGCTGGTAGCTAACAATCAGACAATGGTTCATAAATCTAACTAGTGAATAATTACGGAAATAAGGAAGGTTTCTTTGACCTGCTGCCAAAAGGTTCTACCACTTGTGTTTTGCAAGGTCAAGTTGCTTTATAATGGCCAATTCCATTCTCTGCACAGCACCAACCCCCAGAGATGGTGGGGGGGAGGCATGGTTTTGGTCTTCAGTATCAGAAATCCCTGAAGCTCTTAGATTCTTCTTAATGCTCTTGAAGCTTTGGTTATGAAACCTGATGGTATAAAGAAATGGATGCCTTCTATACTATTAAAATAGCTTTAGTGAACTCCTAATGAAAAGGAGGGAGAGCAAGTTATTTGGGATCTGTCAGTCTTTGATATCTCTGTTCAGCTTCTAATTATATCTGGCAGTATGTTCTGATGGCAAATCAGTGGTCTTGGTCTCTGCCCAGTACCAGGCTTTTGAGAAAAAGAACAATAGGATTCATGGGAGGGAGGAGTTTCTTTCCTTATCTAATCCTGGATAAATAGATGTACTAGTTGCTGTACGTATGTTGAAAGTAGTGAATAACTGTGCTACTTGGCAACTGCTAACATCTTCTGTAGAAACTTTCACTATAATACAAACTTGAAAGTTACTGCTATGGGATATGTAGTTTTCAAACAAAGTTAAATTGTATTGCATTGAATTGTATTTATTCAGTTCTAACACCATTCTGATGACTTTTTAAGCAGTGCCTTTAAAATCTCAAAAGTTTCTGCCAAAATCCATAATTGTGGGAACACACAAACTTTGTTCTACTTTCAACAATTATTTTGAATAGCGAAGTGAAAAGAGGAGCTTCTTACTCAGCGAGTAGTATGCCAGTGGGACTTGCAGCTGAAAAATGATGTGGAAGCTGAAAACTGATGTGCATTCAAACACACTAGATAAATTCAAGGGCAGGAAATTCATTGTGACTTAGTGAATACATAGAAACCACATCTGGCTCAGGAAGTCCTTGAACTCAAAATAACGGGGGGAGTGTTCTTAGGTTCTGTGTCCTATGGTAAACTCTTGTGCTATTGAACCAAGGTTGGGTGGGTGAACTTGTTTGTTCACATCTCACATACTTGTCTTGAGAGAGACAGGTACTGCTTGTGAGCATGGGTCTCTTCCAGGGTGTTAGTAGCTGTACTCAGCTCTGCTAGTCTAATAGTAGCTAAGTTTGAGTTTTCTCTGTGTTGTACCAGTGTATATTCAGTGCTCTGCATTGGAGCGATTTGAATTAAAAGGTCCATTTGCATGGCAAAGGCATGATTGTGACACTTGCAAAATACAAGGTAATTTGTTAGTGCTTTTGTTTGTCTGATTCTGCCTTCTCCTGGTATGGAATAGGTATGTGTTTTCTCACTATACACTAATCAACTTGTAAAAGTATTTTTCTCTATATATTATACACATATGCAATTTACATATAGCATTAATATAGTATGTATGCATACATGCATTAAAAGTGTATGTGTGTATAAAAACACATTAAAATTTTAAAAAGCCTTACTTCTTGTCTGATGGGTCAGATCCTCCATAATGACCATCATGGAGAACAAGTGAGGCTTTTTTTAACTTCTGTTGTTGCTCAGATCCATAGTGTAGCACAATTAAGTTACAATGAGTTTAAAGTGGCAAAACTATGAACAAGTGCACTGGATTAGGAGTGATAGCATTCAGAGCTGCTGCCAGCAGCTTTATTTGCATATTGTGTGTCTGGCTAACCAGCAACACTTGACAGAACTGGGTTAGGAAACAACCATATGTGTGTTTAGCCTGGGAGATCTGTCACAGATGGAGAACAGCAGCAGCCAGAAACAAAACCTCTTCATCAGCTTAGTTATACTCAGAGCATCAGAGCAACATTCTGGACCACAGCTCTTAGGCTGCAGTACTCTTTTATTATTATTTTTATAATAAATATGTCAGCTTGGATTGCATGAGACCACATCTGTAGTGAATGGGCTCACTGAGCATAAAAGCCTACTGCTGGCTTTTAGTTACTGTCCAGCAAATGCAGTTCACATGTTTACATTAAGTGGCAAGAATTTGAGACTCTTCATTACCTATCCTTGCTCACAGCAAGCCAGTCTCTATGACAGATTGGTCAGAATAACCTCAACTCTTTAGATAATGGCACAAACTTGCCACTGGAATGATTTTTTTTTTTTTTTTTTTTTGTGGGGGCCGGGGGGAGAAGACTAAATTATTCACTTCTCTGAGTGAAGGTAGCTTGCCAAGGATTAGAACAGCTGAGATGCCTTCAACTGCTACTGGATTTCATTGGAGGAGTGCATTAGCAGGGAAGGCTAATTGTTGCATGCCTCCATAGGCTGTCATTATCTCTTCATTTGTAGGTTTTAATTAGTAAAACTGCCGTGGTATCTGAAAAGCAGCAGAATGGTAATGCTCTGATCAATAGGTATCTGGGTATCAGAATAGTAAAATTATTCAAATGAAAAAAAAATTCCAAAATGCAAACCACCTTTCGTCAAAGTTGATAAGCCTGTAAAAATGTTGCTGGCAGCAATGTCCAAGATTTCCTGAACCCATCCTACAAAATGCCACCGTAGATGCTGGTGGGGTTTCTGCTTACAGATAGCAGTTCCTTTTGTTTGCTTATATACTGAATGATTCAGTGTTCAGCGAGCAGCTCTTAGTGTGACATTCCAACTTCTGCTCTGCTATCTCGTAAAACGTGGATCAGTGTCAGGGGTTACTTGGTACTACAACATGGTGCAAACTAGCTGCAGAGATCAGTTTGGGAAAAGTTTTTCCTTTCGCTTATTTAGAACAGTTCAGTGGTGGGAGAGAAGATCCTACTGTTGCACCTCCATCCGTGCATCATCCATGCAGGTGGCTTTTTTAAACCTTTGTAGTGATGGCCAGGTGATCTCAGGCATGAAGTATATGTTGCTGAATGCTGCTCTTCACTCAGCAGCAGCCCTGTACAGGGGTGTGTTCAGTCCCAGCACTACCTGGGGCAGACCAGTCCTCTGTGGCAGCAAGCGCTTCTAGCTCTGGTCTCATTGCTTGTTGCTGTTGTGCTACCAAGGACTTACACAGATGGAAGCTAACTGCAGTAGGCTCGCTTGTTAGATACGTGTTGAGCAGGCAGCAGGTTATCCGGTTAAACAGGGGGATGGCATCTATATCAAAGGAGCTTTTGGGGTTGCCAGGGGCAGAGTTGGGGTGATCTTGGAATAATGTTCCTTAGAGCTGAAAACTTTTTTTTTATTAAAAAAAAGCTTTCCCTGTTGAGAACACTGTGATATTTGTCCATGATAAAACAGCAGTCGTGGAGATCTAAATGTTTCTATTTGGCTAATAGATGACTTGATGATTTAGCACTCATGCTTCTGCTATTTGTCAAGTTATTTGGCCTTTCTTTCTTTAAATACGGATAAACATTCCAGTCTTGGAAAAAGAAAATTATTATGGTTATGTAAGTACTTTTTGCTAATAGCATATCTTGTTAGTTTTTTGTGAACAAAGTACCATGTTAAAACTTTCAACTTTGGTAATTATACCACAAAACTCACTAGCCTTGCCTCTCTCAAACTTTGCGTGAACCACTTCTAAAAAGGTTTTATACTGAAGCCGCATTTCCTCCTGCTTTTGGGCTGCATTCCAGTAATGAACATGATAGGCACTATGCTGCAAGCTCGTGTATAAGTGCACATTTATACCTGTGACCTGTGCCAGCCCAAGGAGTAGGTGAAAATCCATATTAATTTCTGGAAAAATCCTGCTATTTATGGGATGCTGGAGTAATCTGTCAAATTTCTTTGAGGCTTTCTGAAGGCTGCTTGGTGATGTGCGCCTTCTGCTTTTTGCTGTTTCTCCTGCTGGGTTCAGTCAGAGGATCTGACTTTGGTGTGCTGCAGAGCTCTTCAGGGTCTGCTGGGCTTCCTTGGGCTAGCGAAGAGGAGGCTAATTTCATCTTGAAACACTAGTGGATGAGTCCACTAGTTGTTTTTCCTTGCCCCCTCCCCTTTCTTTTCTCTACTGTGACTTTTTCTACTAATGTTCCTCTGAGCTGTACAGGGAAGGATATGTAGTAAGACTAATGTGCAATACAGGACATATCGTACAGTCCTGAAATTAATAAAGCTGTCAGTCAGCAGCCTGATGAAAGTATATTTTCACTATCTGCTGTCAGAGAACAGAAGATAGTTAATATTTAATAAACTTTTTCAGGACTACAGAGAACAAAGTCATAGAAAAAAT
>JAVSBS010027210.1:0-26513 GCA_033124195.1 Coracias cyanogaster | reverse complement strand
AAAAATAGGGATAGAAAATCTGCAGGGAGGGAACTGAAACCTGTAGGTGGTGTCAGTGCACGTATCTGTTCCTGTGCGCAGATAGTGCTGGGTATGTCTGTGGTTCTCTTGACTGACCTGTAGGATATTTGGCAGGGATCTGAAAACCTGCTTGGTTGTGTATGCTGACTGCTCCCAGCTCACACCCACTTCTAATATAAACCACAGCTTCCTTCTGGATATTGGTATCTCTTAATAAAATGTATAATGAAAAAAAAAAAGGAAATCAGAGACAGTGATCCTCAGTGTTTCTACATAGTATCTTAGTGATGAATGCCTGGGATCCTTTGAGGTGCATAAATGCTGCTTAAATGCCAACATCAACCTTTAGAACATGTGAAAAGTTATTCTTGCATCCAAAACGGATTTCTGAAACTTAATTTTGTTTTATTTTGAGAGTCTTTGGAGAGTACCACAATCTCAGGAATATTGATTGGAAAAAAACAAACAAACCCTAATCTGGCTGTTGATTAGATCCAAGAAAGATCAGTTTATAAGGAAAAAAGGTTTACATTGAGAAACACTTCATATCATGTTTTATTTCAAGAACTAGATTGAGATAAGAAGAGTTAAGATCTTGCACTGCATCATTATTTAGTGATATGCACCTACTAAGAACAGCTGTAGAAATCCCCTCCAACTCCACATAACCAAACCCCAGGAACAAACACTTGTGTGTTAACTAGAGAAAATGGGCTGGAATGGCTATTTCTTGCATCTTTCCCTGGACACCTTTTTCACTAGTACTGTCTCTTATCTACTGCTTTTCTTCCTGGAGACATGACCATTCTAAGTCAGTCACTGCTGTTCCTCTGGGAGGTTGCCACACCTCAGTTTGGGGGAATGCAGAAATGGCTGGGGACAGCCCATATGTTGTCTTGTATCAGGAACTGGAGCAGGTGAGGCACTCAGCCTAACCTGTTGCTGAAGCTGTTACCTTTATCTCCAAGGTGGTGTTACGAGCAAGCAAGTACTTGTAGCATCTCTGTGCACAGCCAGCAGGCTTAGCCTGAATAGCTGGAGTTTTAAATGGATATCCAACTTCCTTCAAACAGATAAGGACCCTGTAGAAGTAATAATAATAATAAATGTAGAGGGGTGCAGGGGGAAGAGGACTGAAGGGGAAGCATTTTTGCCCCGCTGAACACTGTCCTACCGAAAGCACGTGGAGTAGAGGCTCAACAGCAGAGCCACGTGGCTGGGACAGCAGGAAAGCTGTTCTGGGACACCCAGGTAAAGCTCTCATGGCCCACCACAGCAAGCTCTTGTGGCCCCTCTATCAGTAAGGGCCAGGGAGTCAGAGGAACTTCAATTTAAGACAAGGGCTGTAGCCTTGCTTCTAAAGGAAGGCTGGATTGCCCAGGGGATCGGTCTCATTGTGTGTCTGTTTTCTGGTGGCTTCTTGTTTGGTTTTGGTGTTTGGGTTTTTTTTATTTTTTTAAGTGATGCAAGTGAACTCTGTCTTGCCTTACTAAATTACCTCAGAAAGCTGCATCATGGTCTGGTTTGGGGGTTGGGCTTTTTATCCCCCCTAATAAGAATCAACTCTGCAAAGAAAACTGGAGAAAGGTCTCTTTCCTTGCTCTTCATATGAGTTTTGGAATTAGTGGCGTTGTTTTCATAAGGATTCTAGAAAAATTAACATTATTTTATAGCTTAAGTTCTCTTGTGTTCTGTTTCTTAGATGCACACACTACCCTTTTTGGTAGCTTCAGCTGGCTGGCCAAAAGGATTAAGGTTAATGATACTTTCCACAAAGCTATGTGGTTGCAAATATTCTGGGGGGTACATTTTGTTCAATAAAACAGTGAATAAGTTTTTTTTGTTAAATGTTATACATATATATGTGCATCCAGCAGTAGCTGGAAACCCATATGGGTTACTGACATTTTAGCAAAAAGTGGACATGTACTGGAACTGCCAAATCAAAACAGAACAACAGTCTGTTAACTAGCTACAGTTCTGTGGCAATTTGAGTAAGACTATGGAAGACCTAAGAATATCTAAGCTTCTAACATCTACAAACTGGATTTTGGATGTTAGACTATTTTTATTGCTCCTGAATAAATTATACTAATTATCATGGCATTAACATTGCTTTAAAGCAAGGCAAGTATGTCATTTTGGATTTACTTGTCACCTGCAGTGGCTGAGGTATCCCCTTCCATACTGTGCTGTATGAAGATGACCCAGGGCTTTGCAAATAGTGGGAACTAGGGAAGGGCAAAATGAAAACAGTGGTGAGGAAACATCCTTGGAGGCAAATGCACCTACTGGACCCAAAAGTTGCTGAGGAACTCAGGAAGATGAGCTTTAATTTAGAGAGATTGAATATAGGTTAACATTATAGACTTAGAGAGGGAAGGTTCCTCCACAAGGCATCTTGGGACAGTGGCCTTTGGGCTAAACTTAGTCTTCAGTCTTAGTCTGAATATAACTTTAGCCAAGGATTTAAACACAGATGTAAGCAAGCATAGGAAAGACTATTAGTCCACAGAAGGAAAATGGAGGCATTCTGTGAACTACCTTTCTAGTGTGGCTTGGGGAGACTATCCTAGGTGTAAGGAATAGCATGAAAATGGTGATAGAAATGGTAGATGCTTGAAGCCATGCTTAAGAGATAAAATGATCAAGGTGGCAAGAGCAAGAAGTATGGGCTTTTGGGGGCATTTACTTGCCTTTTTTTACTTTCATCTTTAAATTGTATAATAATTAGGAGAAGCCAATGGCATGCCTCACTACTATGGTAATTTCAGGAGTAAACGGCCTATATGGATCTACCTAGTAGTGAATTTAACTTTTCCTTTAGAGAATTTGAGAGTACATGTGACTCCGGCTGTACAGGAGGTGTGTTTGATCTCCAGGGACACTCTTTTGAGACTAGTCACTCGTGACTGCCAGAGTCTGGAGACAGTTTTCTTGAACAAGATACTGTGTGTACCCATGCACTGCACAGCTAGGGGAGGCTGACACCCCAGTGTAGTGTCTGTTGTTGAATTGCTCTTGATGCCATGGTGATGGGGGCATTACAAATGTCTACTTATGATATCTCAACCTTTGTTTGTAGTATGCAGCAGAGGACGGACTTGTACACACAAATGATCCGGCCAGGACAGTGTCCAAAGAATGGATTTGCATTTAAAGGCCCCAGCAGTTAGACTTCCTTAGAGAAGGTAAGGATCATGAGCCCCAGGAGACTGGTTTGGGGGTATCATAGTGCTTGCTTCAGATAACCACCATACTCAACACAATTTTTCATTTGTTGCCCTGGGAACATGACTATTCTTTGCTATGTCCAGACTGTCACCCTGCAATATGTAAGACCTTGCTACTAAAGCCGTCATTTAAAGGATTTTGACTGCCCCGGTCTTGTTATGGGCTGCTGCTTTGCATATTTCCCAGGGCTCCAAATGCATGCTACTTCAAGGTTTGATATAATTTTTGAGAGCCTCCCAGAAACTCCTCAGAGTCAGTTTCCTCTGAGGACCAAAATGCAGAGATTGTTACTCTCCTACCAATGCACTAGGACATAGTGTTGGTCAGGCAGAATGAGATACTTTCTTAGGTAACTACAGAATCTGATTTCAAAACATCATGCTGATGTAAAATTACAGCAATGAAGTAGACTGTGGTTGCATAACTGGCAGGTATTCTCTTGCTTTTGTGAGCTTTCTGATCAGGTCACTTCAGCATTTCAGGCTTAGTTTACTTGATCTTTAGTATAGGAACAGTAAAAGGATGAAGTCACCCAGGAGCATTTGTGCAGAAAAATGCAAGTTGAACTGAAAAGCAGTGTATTGATGGCTGCACCACGTGCTTTATCATATGCTACTGTAGTCTTAGAGGAAGATACAGAAATATTTATGCAAAATGCTTCTGTAATTTCTAGTCTTTTAAAAATACATAGCTGAAGTGATAAGATTTCTTTTCTGCCCTTTTACCTGTTTCCTTTTCCCCTTCCCCTCTGAAAACTAACAACAAAAAAAATGCCCTTTTTTCCTTCTTCTCTAACACAAAGACAACTTAGCCCAGGGTATAATCTACTTCTGGGCAAAATCTGCACCCGCAGCATCACCACACTGTCATCTGCTCTAAGAGTCTTGCTAGGTGAAGTACAGCACGTGTAAAAACAATAGTCACCATCTCAGCTAGCTGGCCAACAAGCTGACTTTTTTCTGGGTTGCTAAAGCTAAACCCCATCCCTATCCCTAACAGTCTGAGGCCATAGCAGGGTGCTCAGTAGCATCCTGGTTTACACTGTGCTACATTACTTCCCATCCACCCTGCTTGTATACGGTGAGCATTGCCATGCAGTGACCAAGGCTGGGGAAAATGATCCAACTGGAAGAACCCATGGGGTTTGTATCTGTCTGTCTTCACCCCATCCAGTTGACAGCTTAGCTGCGCAAGTACCTGTGTCAGCTCAGAGGTGGGAAGGTAGAAGTGAGCAAAGCAGTAACTGAGGACAGCGATGGCATTGCCATGTTGGAGTTGATGGTAAAACTTCACCTTGAAAGCTAAAAGGTCATGTAATATTGAATAAATTTGGGTGTACTCTTAGTGAAACACTGTTCTCTATAATGGATAACATTGTTGAAATCCTGTGTGTGTAAGGTGAAAACTAAAGTACTGATACTTCGGTAGATATTTGATATCTTGGAAATCGAGATATTAAGATTTGCTTTTTTCATGATGTTCAGTGACCTGCACAACTTTCATGCAGATTCCTCCACACTTTCTAATTTTTTGAACAAACGCACAAGCCTAGATGGAGACTTTTATTATATTCCCAATTTTACCACTTCTCAAGCCAATTGTGCTCAAGAAAAATCATCAGAACTCTGGCAATCAGCAGAGGGACCACTGACTCTTCCAGTGCATGATCTTCAGACATGCGCACAGACCACTAAGCCCTTCACAGAGAGCACAGGTGCTGGAATCACACAAGTCCTCGAGGGTTTCTTCTTCACAAAGGAAGTATTAAGCTCCTCTTCACACTGAAATAGTTTAGCATGAACCTGCAAAGTCTGATCTACTATGTTCTTCGAAATAGTAAAATAACCAAAAGGTATTTTTTTTATCAACTTTGCACACAGTTAAGTTCCTTTTTAAAAAAAGTGTTTTAAGACCTCTAATTGTGCATTTGACTTTTATTAAAAATTTTTCCTGTCTTGTACATACTTGTCTAATGTGCAAAAGAAGCCTCTGTAAACTTTACAAGCATATTTTACACAGTGCAGAAATAATTAGGAATGTAAAATGAATTATCTAGGAAAAATTGTTATGACTGTAAAAAATATAAGCGTGGGATGTTAAATGCTTTGTCTATGATTCTTGTATTCTCTCCATATGTACTCAGGTATTTAAATTGTAAGTGGCTTACAGGAGTATGTGTTTTCAAACTTTGATCACGCTGCTTAGTCAGAAAAGGAGAAATGCAGTTAATCTCTCACCGGTGATGCTATTTTTATTTTCCTCTTTCTTTACACCCCCTGCTTGGTGTTTAACAATCTCATATTTGAGAAGAAATTGTGATTTGTTGTGTGACCCAGCACTTTGTCCACTAAAGCAGAGAGGGCTGAGCCGGGACAGGAGTTTGAGTTTGGTGTCTCTGAACTAGAGTGAGTATACTTTGACTGTAACCCAGCATCACAACCATCACTTTAAAAAAAAAAATCAGATTATGTACATGCTCTAACTGGAATGAAAGATGTCTTTTAGCAGTCTATGCTCTCCCTGCCTTCCTGGGACTGGACTTCAGTTAGAGGTTAGAGCACAGCATCTTTCTGTGGCAACTATACTCCTCGTTTGTACTGAAGAAAGGAGGTGGGGGGAGAAACCCTGAAATAGATTTGTGAGGCTAAAAGTTGCAAATAGGATATGTTTTCTGGCATATTCAAAATAAATATTGCGGAATGGAGGATTGCAAGCTGATCTGTTCTGGAAGCTGGCCACAAGCAACTCTTCTTCACTGCAACTTAGAAACTTATTTTCCACGTGGGAAAGTCACTGCTAAACAAGGTATTTGGAAAAAAAGATCTGTCATTACTTAAAAACAGAAATCCACAAAACTGCGCTTGGTTATACTTATGGAGGTTAATGGGGGAACGCGTTTGTCCCATGGACTCCTTCCTGGTCCAGCTTCTCCAGGAAAGCACGGCTGGGCTGCCACCATCCCAAAGGTAACTCCCCTCCCAGAGACAGACACCCAGAGCTGCCGATGTGCTTTAGACAACATGGATGGTCTAGAGTGGGGAGCCGAGGAGCCAAGGCCTGCATCTGCTGGACAGGCTGAGTTCAGTGTCAGGTTCTGCCTTGTGTTCTCCCAGATTTATCCTTTAACTGTGGCTGGAGGACTGCACCTTTGTGTTCCATCACTTGTGCCACCTCATAACCAATGGTTGCGTGAGAGAAATCTGTCACCGCTGTGGTGGTAAGACTCAGGGTGCTGCAGAGGGACTAGGCAGGGGATGCCTGCTTTGGGTCCCCAGCAGCTTTGGAGCTTCTTTCACTTTCTTTTTCCCCAATTACACTATCAGAGTCTCCAGTATTTGGCAGGGTTTGACTGTTCTGTAAGCATGAGTACATTGAACAGGATTAATTGATGCAAAACATTTTAAAATGGTATTTCTAACTTTTCTGAGAAGATGGTTCTGCCTTTTATTTTAGAACAGTTATAAATCTTATATGAAATTTTATAATGTACAATTAAATTATCAATGCAGAGAGAAAATTAGCCTATATAAGCCACAGGGGCAGTGATGGTAAAATAGTCTTTACATATTAACTGCGTTGGGAATATCCCAGCTGTGCAAATACAAAGAGGGAATGGGTAGATGGGAAGCAGCAGGGCAGAAAAGGTTTGGAAAAACAAATCACAAACTGTATGCAACAACAATTAAATGATTTTGGAAAATAAAGGCAAACCTCATGTTGGTTTGCCCAAATGGGCATTTTGTTTGGGATGCCCTTGAGGTTTTCCAGGTCTTGCGTACAGTGCTGGTAAAGCCTTAGCAGAGAGTTACAGCCAACAGCTGGCACAAAAATTGCAGAGAGATGTGGACTAACTGCAGAGTGAACAGACAGGATGTGAAAACAGCTCCCAGGGGCCTGGTGAAGGTATTGGGGTTGCTTGGGTTGGTGGAAAGGAGGCTGAGAAGAGATACGAGAACAGTATATTAAAAATATGGCTATGAAGAGAGAAGGAATAGGTTCTTCTCTCTGTGGATGGGACCAGGAGACAAGCGCTGGAATTACAGCTGGGGATTAAGGAAAACATAGAACAAACCTTCTCATACCAGCAGTAGTTAAGCACTGACCTGGACTGCCTGGGAAGGCTACTCAGTCTCCAGCCCAGTAAGCTTTTGAGACTGGTTGACCAAGCACCCATCAGAGATGGCACTGGTATAGCTGATCTCGCTGTTGGGCACAGACATGGACCTCTTCAGGTCCCCGCCAGCCTTGTTTTCTATGATGTTACAACTTTCTTCTTAGGACCCTGGCCTTGGATTTTATAAAGTTAGATGCATATACTAAAATATATCATCTGAGTTGGGTTTTCTGTTACTTTTCACAAGCTCTCTCATGTTTCAGATTCTTGGGCTTATATTTATTAAGTTCAGAACTGAATCTTTTATATTATTTTTCAGAAGTCTGTTTTGATTACCTTAAATTTCATTTAACATAAAGCTGAGTCCTGTAGTATTGCTCCTTTATAATGGTTGCATGTTTTAGAAATCAAACACACTAGAAATGAGGCGATTCCTACAAAAAGGGGAAAATGTGTATGTTTGGCTTCCTTTTTGAATATAAATTGGGAAATCTCACAGCTTTGATATCTGAATATCTCAGTTGCCTCAGTTAGGCAGTTTCTCAGCTGGAGGCAATTTTATTCATTTAAGCAGAAGAGCCTGAGACTCCATCAGTAAAGATGAAAGTCCAATTCCACAATATAACTTTCTCCGAGGTTAAGATTATTGATTGAACTTGAGATGTGAATCTATCACTCACATATTCAGATGTGTAAATAATATGTAATTGGAAGATAATACATGGAGTTAATCTGAAAAAAATTGTGAACATATATATAATATTTTCATAAAAACTATATTTTAAATTCTTGTGCTACATAGAGGAAATTCACCTTCTAAACTACAGTCTTAATAAAACCTGGTTTTAAATCTAATGGGTTTATATATTTTTTTTTTAAAATCTGAACTCTGGAAGGATATTATACCTTCCACTAGTGTGGATAACCGAAGGAATGACAACCTTCTTTACCCAGATGATAAAAACATGTCCAGTATTTCGACTGCTCCATCTTCATCCTGTTTATCATAATTTTTTTTAAGTGAATCTCAACAAACATGTTGTATTTTAAAATTCCCAAATTAAAAATCTAAAATTGAGTATTCATGTATTTTATATAGGTTTTTATAAGACCTTAATGTTAAGGATTTTTTTTTAAATAAGCTTTTGCCTAACAGTTAGGTGCTTTCTGTCATCAGTATGCCAGCCTGTATGGCATGATGGTACACTGTTTAACTAGGACCGTTGCGATCTTTTTATTGGTTTAAAACCATTTTAAAAATAATAAGAATTCTATCACAATTTGTTTACTATTAAAGTCATGTCCTACATTTAGGGTAGAATGTTTTTATGCTTAAAGGAGTTCCTAAAAATTCCGTCCTTAAATTTTTATTTTTCTGCTTACACCGTTGCAAGACGATGGATATTCTCACTGCGCATCTCGCTATGGCAAAGCTGCAAGCGGGTGCTGGGAAAGGCTGGTTTCTGCACTCCTCGTGGGCAGCTATAGAGAGGTCAGTGCTCTCTTACTTTGCCAGGTCTGAAACCTCTCATCCCAAATTTCCGACCATGCATCCTGAGCTATCAAAACCAACCAATTTTAAAACTATTGAATACTTTAAAATATATTTAAAGATTTAATCTGTGGGTTTTGACTGTTTTCTTTTCAACGACTGCAAGCTGAAAATAAATACATGTTTATTAAAGTAACTTGCAAAAGAATAACGCCTCTGAAGATGGAGTGCTTTTAACCCGTAATTAGTAACTTGTCAACTAAAGCTGTGTATGTCCTCTGGTGTCTGAATTGCAGCAATGCCACTCTCTAAGGAGACATCATTTTTGAGGGTGCTTTTATCGCAGCAGACAGCCTTGAACGCTGGGACTGCTGTAGTTTGTGATCTTACAAGCTTCAAAACCCTAAAAGCAGTGCTGCCAGAAAGCAGCACGCTGCAATGAAAAATGCAATGCCTGCACCATCTTTTCTTGCGTTTAATGGTTTAACATTTTCAGCAAGGGACCTTGTTAAAATGCAGAGCCGGTAGAAACTGGCCAAAATAATGAGAAGAGAGAGAACTCTAATGCTCCCCATAATGAAGCGCTCCAGGGTGGGTTGAGGGTGGGGATGTTCTTCCCCCTCTGCAACCCCCCTTCCTGAGTATGGACCTTCTGCCTTTTTTCTCTAACCTGTCCTGCGCTTTCTCCAAGTTCATGTCCTTGACCCCTTTGGAGCTGGGGAGGGGTCAGAGCCAAGCTGTCCCTCATGGGGGACGGAAGGGCTGGCAGGGGAGCAGTGCTGGAGGGGAGGGAAGAGGCAAAAGGCATGGTGCAGAGACCCAAGGCGCTGGGTGTACCGCAGAGCGGCAAGAGCTGCAGCGATGCCCCAGATGAGAGGGCATGGCCTGCTCCCCAGCATCCCCGTCCAGCCGCTGTCCCTCTCTCCTCCCATGCCTCAGGGAAGGAGCCCCCGTGTTTGCAGGGCTTACTGCCACCTCAGAGCAACTGGTTATTTCAGCATGCGCTCAGACGGGCACGTTCAGCTCATGTATTCACACAGACTCCTTTTTTGTTGTTGTTTAATCATTACTCTTTGAATGGAGATGTAAACAGCTGCTCTTGCCTGCATCCTCACCCACAAAGAGAGCCAAGTGATCCTTTTACACACCGCAGGTCAAAGATGAGCTACTTGGCAGACAAGCCTGGGCAGTCAGAGCAAGCATAAGCGAGATGAGCTTACTTTCCTCTGCCTTTGCTGCCTCTTTCCTGCTTGGTTTGAGGAGCCAATGGAAGGTCATATTGTGCTAAATTGGAAACAAAGAAAAAAAAATGTTTTCGTGGTGTAAATGGAGCATAGCAATAAAAAATGTTCTCCTGTGGCTCTTGCATGTTCATGGCAGTTACTTGGCTTAGTACCTGCTTCTCCCCGGGGGACACGTAATCCTGGTCTGCTGAGGGAGCTCCTGTGATGAGACAGTTCAGTAACAGAGTCGGAGCAAACCCTGCTGAAAGGACGCGCAGCCAAAGCACTGGCTACAGAACTGAGCTGGAAAACAGCTGAAAAAGCACCATGGCCATGCTGTGAGAAGTTATTAAATACCAACCCCACTGCTTCATTTGCTGCTGTGAGAGGTATGGCTGCACACCTCAGCCTGGCTGGGCCCAAGGGAGAGGCCTGAGTGGCCATAACTGAGCAAGGAGCCCACATGAACCCCAGTAAACCATACCCTGCCTGGCCTGGCTCTGACTGCCTATGAGATGTCTGAAACAGTGCAATGTCATATCCAGAAAAGGGCCTAGAGACCCAAACTTTGGGTCTTTTTCAAGTTTATCACTCTAGTTAATGAAACATACCACCTCTGCCTGCAAGATATGCTGTCATTTGTATCCTGGGGCCATGATTTCATAGTATATGAGAGCATCCCCATCCAAAAATCCCTTCCTCCTCCCTAGCCATGACTGCACCCAGCCCTGTGCCACCACACACTGTCCTGGGTCCTGGGCATGGCTCTGAGGATTCAAGGGCCCTCTTGGGCACAGAAAAGCAGTGGAGATCTTTAACCACTGGAACAGTTCCCTGTGACTGAACACAGTTTGGGGCTGAATCAACAGTAGTGGCTGCACAGCCAAGGGGAGTCTCAGCGCAGAGCCAGGAATGAACAGGGAGTTGAAGTAGCACCACCATCAACACTGGGCTCTCACTAGAGCATCACAGGATCCCAGGCAATGAAAGAGCCTGAAAAGACCCAGGTGAAGTTTTGGGAAGGCCAGCTGGAGGCACAGCACTCTGCTATCACCGTGATGATAGCACTAGCACATCAAATTGTCCCACAGATTTACTCTCTAGCACATTGAATTGTCCCAAACTCAACCAAGGCTTCCTGCTGTCACAGTTTAACCCCAACCAGCAACTAAGCACCACGTAGCCAGTCACTCACTCCTTATCCCACCCAGGGGGAGGAGAAGAATCGAAAACAAGTAAAAGTTGTGGGTTTGAGATAAGAACAGTGTGATAATTGAAACAAAATGTAATAATAATAGTAATAATAATTGTAATGAAAAGGAAGCTAACAAAAAAAAAGAGAAATAAAACCCAAGACAAGCGATGCACCATTCAATTGCTCAGCACCCGCTGACTGATGCCTAAGCAGGGATCTGCCCCTCCTGGCAATTCCCCTCAGTTTGTACACATCCTATGGCACAGAACACGCTTTTGGCTCGTTTGGGTCAGCTGTCCTGGCTGTGTCCCCTCCCAGCTTCTTGTGCACCCCCAGCCTCCTCGCTGGCAGAGCATGAGAAGCTGAAAAATCCTTGACTTAGTATAAACAGTACTTAGCAACAACTGAAAACATCAGTGTGTTATCAACATAATTCTCATACTAAATCCAAAACACAGCATTACACCGGGTACTAGGAAGAAAATTAACTCTATCCCAGCCAAAACTGGGACACTTGTGATGGGTGAATGGGTGACAGAAGAGCATCCCACTCATTCTCATCGCATTCCGGAAGAGAAACCAGATGCATGAGTGGTTTGGGCCACAAATGAGCAATCAGTCATCACCCCGGCAATCGACAACTGATCTCACACTGATTTTTGAGCCTGAGTGGTGATAAAAGAGTGGTTCTGGGCTCACTACAGCCATGGAGCCTGGGGTGGGAGTGCTGAGGCTCTGCCGTAAATTACTGCTGGAGTTTGGGGGTTTTGGGCAGGCGCTGAGGCTGTGCCAGCCCCGCTGCAGCCTGATCCCCGATGGGGAGGGAGGGGTGTTCTCTCTCACATGGCTGCAGTCACATTTAGGTGCACTTAGCAGTGAGACCCCCGCCCCGTGATGGCATATGAATGAAATAAGAACGCACAGAAATGAGTGCAGAGAAAATTAAAGATAGCCTAGATTAATCAGCAAGCCTGGTTTGGTTTTTACAGAGCTGTTACACGCTGGTGCCTGCAGAAAGAATCGATCCATCAGCTCATAAAGAAGCATCAGCAGCAAAAATGGGATTTTGTGTTTGCCCTGAGATCTCTAACGTCAAACCCCATGTCCTGTGTCCGTCCATGCAGGTGGGCAGTCGCATGGGCTGCCACAAGCCAGGGGCTGCTGGCTCCACCCGTGCTGTCCATGTGCCTCCGCCTGCTCCTCTGGCTGCCAGCAACCAAGGGATCACCCCTGGCCCTGCTTTGTGTCCAGGCTCAGCCCCTACGCCAAAGCTAGCGTGAGGTTAGAGACGAAGGTTTCTGCACCAGAAGCTCCCCAGCAGTCCCAGCTTTCGGGAGGCCACAGCAGCGGCCGGCACGTGCACACCACCTGAAATGGCGCAGCAGCACTTCACCGGCACTTCTTAGGAGACTGGTGCGTAACTTGGGGTGCAAGATACACACCAAAAGAAGAACAAAGAAGCCCTATCAGACTCCCACACCATCTATTAAAAAGCTTCATCTTATGCAAATCTGCCTGCAGGGTGGAGAGGGAAGGGATGGTACATGGAATAAATGCCTCTTATAAGCACATGTAAGCACAAAGTCACCGAGCGACAACATTTCTAGAGCACCCTGCTGCTTGGTAGCCACTCCTGGTTAAAAGACCCTTGTCACTAATAAATCATAGATGAGCTATTTTTACTAACCGATATCTCAGATGGAAAATACAGTTATAATCAGAAGGAAAAAGCTAGTAAGATACATCTGATAGATGGGCTTTAACACTTTATTCTTTTTCAGACAGCAACTACAAAAATAGTATGATGGAATCACACACTCATTATTTCTCTCTGACTTCAGATAAAAAAAGCATCCTGTGCTGGGGGAGACTGCACCCAAAGTTTCAAACCCAGCCTGGTCTTCAGGTCTCAGGCAGGCTGGCTCTCCTTTCCATGCGTGGTCACCAATAGCTGCTGCTCTGCAGGTTCAGTAACGCTCTCACTGGTGCCTGGTGAAGGCTTCCAACTGTGCGGGGTTGGGGTATGGCTGTGCAACCCCGGGAGCTCACAGGCTCCCACACAGGGGCCCATGGTCAAGAATGCTGCTGGGGTATCACACAACGTCACTGCATGTCCCTCACCCACCCATAGGAAGGATTCAAAAAGTGTAACCAGGTGAAAATGAGAAGTAATGGCAATGTAAAACCCAGTGCTGTGGTTAGCGGTACACCATGAAGCAGTAACAGTATCTTTGAGGTCATTGCTCAGATCTTCATTCTTTGTGACAAGGGGGAAACAGCATTTGGGAAGAGCTGGGAGGATCTGGCATGGCCACCCTATCTCCACAGGCAGCAGCCTGCAGGGCAGAGCTGAGCCGCCCGCCCAGCCCAGTGTGGCAAGTGGAAAAAACTACTTGGAAACAAGCTCTTGACCACAGTGGGTTTGGAAATAAACACCGCTTCTGCTCTATTGTGCAGGTGATTTTCTTCCCCTCCCAACTCATTATAAAACCTATGAGCTGTGACCAGCTTTCTGGATGCTACAGGCGAGTAATTCTCCTATTGAAATGTCCTGGCTGCGTCGTAGCAAGACCTGGCATCGCCTCCACCAGCTGAGGCCACGGCCACAGAGCATGCTTTCCAGCCCGGGGAACATGGTGGCTAGTAGGTGGAAATAAAAATAGGCAGCATCTTCCAAATCCGTCTCTTTATGTGCCCTGGGATAAATGTATAGTGGCTGAACCAACTGGAGGGAAGGAAATTTCTGGTTTAATTAAATGAACAGACTGAGCAACCAGATGCTTGAATAAAGAAGAGCTGCCACTTGTCCAGGAGAGAACTTCAGTGCTGGGGGCTGGTTCACAGATGGGCCACTTTCTCCTGCTCCTGCCCTTGGAGAAAGCACTGTACTGTCCCTTGGCATGTAGGTGACCTGGACGGACATCAGTGGTGACCATACCCTTGCACAGGAGGGGAAACTGAGCTCCCCTTGGAGGCAGAGGCTGGCTCGCCCTGCAGTGCACAGCAGGATCACCTGACAAATCCTGTACGGGTGATGCACAACGCGCTTTGGGTACTGGCAGATTTACAGAAAGCTGCTTAAGGTGGAAGGCAGCTGCGCAGTGGCTGCACGAGGCACTTGCACATCCTTATTGCACTGCGTTCAATTCAACTGAACGAATAAAAACGAAAGGCAATTTAAAAGCGCCTTGCAGATTACCTTGTCCAAGGCCTTCTTAAAAGCTCACACAATGAAAAGTGCATTTCAGCTAAAAATGTAGCATCAGTCATGACAGTATATAATAGCTATAATGATTAACCCAGGAGGAATCGGCTCTCTTAAGCATATCACTTTACAACTGCTGGCACCTGGGAATAGCGTCTGTGTTTCTGGGTCAGTCTTTCAGATCCCAGTTTGTCAGCCTAAACCTAAAACGTAACAGCCCTCCGTGTTGCACACTATTAAATCTAATGGCCAGCAATGGTGCAACAAAAATCATGCAGGCAGCTGGTGAGGGAGTTGACGCCTGTGATTTAATCCATCCTGAAATCAGTCTCAGGCACCCCATTTCAATGCAATTTGCGTGCTACGGAAGCATTTCTGCTGCTGAGTTATTTCTGTTGTTTCAAGCTTGATGGCGATCCCAACCCTCCCACCCCATCCTGCAGAGCTTCCACTGGTCCCCTGCTCTGGAGGCTCCACGACAGTGAAGTATGAGTAACCTCTGGGCTCAGGGCACCTGAGTTTCACCTTATGCTTTACTAGCCAAGCCATCTGACTTCCCTCGATCTAAGCACAGGATGGCTAACGAGCATTATCTGTAAGCAAGGGAAAGTATAAACAGCTTTTATCTTCATGAAGCCAGGCGGTGTGCCCCTCCATCAGCCTGCAGTCACCCACATCTATCTGCGCGGGTAAAAACTACCAGCCCCTTATCTGCAAAACCTCTTGCAACAGAGAGACCTGAGATATCTTGTCTTCTGTCTCTCAAGACAAAGACCAAGGCTTAAATCCACACTTTAAAGTCTCATTTTGCCAATCGGGAGTTTGCAGGGCTCGGTGTGTACCATCCCCAGCTAAACAGCCACATCAGCAGGACTCCTGTTATCACAAAAGTGAAACCTATTTAAACTGCCATCCTGCTATCCAGTATCCCAGTCCTGATACAGCTGAGGAGAATCAGGTAGTCAGTTCAAGTGCTGTTGCTGTTTGTTTGATAAATATTGATGGTGGGGAGCAAGGAGTACTGCAACACTGTAAAAGGTCCTTAAAAATGTTCAGAGGATGAAAATTGCCAGCACTGTTGTGATTTTAAAGCTCAAATAATAAATGATTCAACAACTGTACAGTTACCATGGGGATGAATTCTCATTGAGCCTAAAATTACCAAGCTGCTGACAAGAACCTATTTTTAGTATCAGCAGATGTGTATCTTTAAAAACATCAGCACAAACCTACTACTGTGTGTTTGTATACGCATGCCTGCTCGCCTGTAATTGAGTTTTCTGATGCTAATAACAAAAGCAAAAATAAGTAAATGTCTGGCAACAGACAATGCAGCAATTTAGGTGGGGGGGTGATAAGTGGAAGTTGCAATTAATACCTGATAAATAAAGCATGCAGAGTGGCCAGATTGCCAGTATGTAACTGAACTAGTAAGCAGAGCCCTATCATTACCGTCAGCTAATGTGCTACAGTAATGGAGTGTCTATTTTCAGTGCCTGTGAGTATGTAATGGGAAGTGCCCGTCTGCGCTGTCACAGCTCCACGACACAGGAAAACCGAGGCTCAAAGCTGACACGAGCTGCTGGCACAGATCCTGAATCTCTGCGCTCAAAGACTGAGTTTGTCAGCGCTCTCCCTCTATTTCACACTTGAGGGAGGTGCAAGGATAACCCCCCCAAGAAGGCACACAGATTAGGCAAGGTGTTGAGACACCCTCAGCAATGACATAACGGCAGCTGGTAACGGTGCCAAGCCGTGGAGTGCTTGCTAACCACCGACCAACTCATCCCATCCTTGCTGACTCACCACACTGTCAGCAATGAAAATTGTGCCGCCAATTTAAAAAAGGTTAAGGCCTCTGCACCGATGACTTTGACTGGGTTTTTCTTGTTAACTCTAAGAGGACAGGCTGGAGACTTGCCTTTTTTTCATAGCCTAGTTTTGCTGAGGGCAAGGCCAGAGGGTGGCTGTAATGCCGTCTCCTTTGGTGCTAAAAGGATTGGTTTGGTTTTGCCAAGCATGTAGCCAGCCAGACACATCTCTGCTCACCTCTTGCCATGCCAGTGCAGCACAGGCACGCGCAAATGCAGCTTGCTAGCAAACTAGCCAAGCAAAAATCACAAGCAGTACATTACAGCCGGTACGAAAGTAAGGCATTACAGGAAGATAGTTCAGCAGGTTTGTTCAAAAACCAAACAAGCTCTTCAAGTTTCTGAAAGGCAGGGATGGAGACAATGGCGAGGACTGTGGTGGTTCATGGCAGGCAGCAGTGGCCCTGCCTGCACTGCCACGTGAGACATCGGGCACGTCTCCAACAGAGAGCAACCGGGGCGGGAGGGTGGAATAATGTCATTTCAGATAAGGGAGAGAAGAAGAATTAAGGATCAAGAAAAGCCCTTGTGCCAAGACACATTTTAAAATAAAGTGAAGGATCTTCTATCCCAGGCTAAATTATGTAAAGGGGCCTGATTAAACCATCCATCATTTCCCTATTTTTATATTTAATTAGGAAAGAATGGTTAGTTTCTCAGAATTCGTTCTTTGAGATGTGTTGGCCATGTATGCTCTGCTCTTGGAGTGTACGTGCCCCTGTTGCAAGTGTCTGACTCTGCTAAGAAATACCATAGAGTTCTGCCATTGTAGAAAACTCTCCCCTTATTTTTAAAAAATAACTGAACTTGTGTAACTTGGGGCATTGAGGAGTTTTGTTTGACCTCAAAGAAGCTGTCCCTGTGGAAGCCAGACAACCAATATTCCAGGTGAGGTTTAGAGATGCTCTAGTTCAGAAAGACTGTCTGAACCACTTGGCCACACTGGTGAAGATTAAACTGAGATGTTCAGGAGGCTGGAGAGCTGAACTGCCTGGGCTGCTCCTGCCCTGTTAAGATCATAGACATGGGCTCTCATCAGAATTTCCTAATGCCTTGCTAAAAGAAGAATCGGATCATCTGCACTGAAGATCTGAGATGGATGAAGCACACAGACATTTCTGAGAGGCAGCCTCAGGTTTGTGGTTTATCTGAAGCAAAGGATGTGAATTTAATTCTGTAGCAAACAGAAACTTGACCTGACATTCAATTTTCAGTTTGAACAATCAAAATTGGAGGTTTGTTGTTGTCCTGGCACAGTGATCTGAAACCCCCAACATGGGCACTGGACTGGAACATTTTCTGAGAAGTCAGTGGTTCACAGCAAACTGCTTCCTGATACAGAGGGTGTTATCAGCACTTGCCGAGTCCGAAGGCTTTACTGAGCTTTACTGAGACAAGAGCTGCCATTATGAACACAGTCCTAAGAGCACGTGGGATAGGGTCCTTCAAATCTGGGAAAGGGCTATGTTCTTGATCTCCCAGGAATAACTCTTATCCTTTGGCACCTGTTAACATTGCTGGTTTGTTCCCTCTTGAGTCCAAAGGTAACAACAGATGATCCAGATGTGAGCCATGGAGGGAAAGTAAGAACGCCTGAAACATGAGGACAATATCTGGTCCTCTTTGTCTGCTTTTTCCAGTGCTGGAGGAAAAGGAGCAGAGTCAGCTGAGCAGTGGATGTCCTCCCTGTTGTGGATCAGCTGGAGAAAGACTGTTATTGCTTTTGAGCCTCACAGATCTCAGTGAGAAACAGCAGCATCTAGATCTAGAAGAAACCGAGAAGAATGGTTTTGTCAGCCATAGAACCCTAAATGACAGTAGTACTCAAGACGAATCAGGGTGAATGAAGCTACAGTAGGAAAAAGTCTTCAAATTACATGCTTGCTAATGGGCTACATTCGTGTAGCCTGGATTCCTTATTCCTAGCTGAGATTTAGGGGAAACATGGGTGAATTCCATGCACTGCATTAGAATGGAATATTTTATTGCAAGTGGATGTGGCAGCTTTGTAGCACTGCAGGATAATTCAGGTCAGAAGGATCTCAAGAGCTCTCTAGTTCAACCACATGTCCAAAGGAGGGACAGTGAGATCATGTTGCTCAGCATTTTATCCAGATTGATCTAAAAAACCACCAAGGATGGAGACTGCAATCCCTGGGTAACCTGTTCCAACGCCTGACTGCCCTCATGGGGAAGAGGTTTGCCCTTATATCCAGTACATAAGGATGAGGTAAATTATTTAATCAGCTTCTCTGTGCCTCAGAAACATGATCAAACACAGTGAGAGTGTTAACAACTGAGTTACAGCAGTTATTCAAGGGAAGCTTGTGAGACTCTCAGTACCACATGCAGAACCGCAAAGGTAGCCCATGCTGACAAGGTAAGTGCTGAGGTCTTTGATATTGACAAAAATTTTGTCATTGTTTCTGAATGTACAGTCAGAAGAACAGCAAGACAATAATAGGTACCATTTGTACTTAATTTTGCTCACTGTGATGTGGGTTAAAGTGCAGCAGCAGCTAACTTCAAAAACAAAGGCAACTCCAAGAGGAAGGTGTAACTGCTACAACTTCACTGCTTTCAAAATCTCAAGCTTTGCAATAACCAAGGAGGCAATAATGAGGCAGCTTCTGTTTTACAGCCACAACTATGGAAAGAAGACTCGGGCAGTGCTGCATTTCCCTTTCTCTGCAGGGCAGGTGGAGGAGGCTGAGGCTTCTATGTGCAGCGTTAGACAAAAGACTCAGATCTCAGGTGCTAGGGTTTTGAGGAATGCAAAAACAAATATGGTCAAGCCCCCAAATTATGTCTGTCCTGCCAGTGTAGACCCACAGTCCTGAGCGCAAAGGGTGACAGGAAAAGGGGGAAAATCCTAGCAAGGCCATGGTAGGCACTGAAGCCAAGAGCACAACACAAGAGAAGGAAGAGCTGAGGCAGTGCTGCCCACAGTCAGTGTCCACACGCCATCACCCTTTTGTAGAGACTCAGGGGAAGCTGCTTGAGCCTGTCTTAGTCTTCTCTGCCATACTACTGTTTTTCTTCATCAGGAAGCTTGTTTCTACCTACAGTGCTCTGAAAGCACTGGACCACTCACATCATCATGCACAGCTATCAAGAAAATCAACTGTAACCATGACTAAAGCTCCCAAACCGAACAGAATGGAAGGGATAGTAAGCTACATAATCAAGAGGAAGTCAAACTGCCAGACATCAGGATGAGAACTGGTGGGGCTCTTCCACCATGCAGCAGCTGGTATGAAGCAGCTGACCAGCATCCAAAATATTGAGCTACCTAGAGCTCAGCTCTCACTCAGTATGACAATCCCTTGAGTTTTAAAGATTTATTTATGTGGGACTGTCACTTATGAAAGATCACCTTTGGTGTCAATCCATTAATCTCCTCTGCTGAGTCACAGGAATTCAAATAAACTGGACTGGACTACTTGCAAAGCGGAAATCGCCCACTGAAAATCTTTGCTCTTTCTATTTAGTTTTAACATTCAAGTTAAGCTTTGCTCTCCAATTTAAAACTTTCTAAAGTTTATGGACTTAAAAGTAGTGCCTCCTGCACAACACAATTTCAACTTCTAGCTGTCTGTGCTTGTTGTACTTAAAGGTGAAGATCAGTTTGTAATAAAAATTTCCCAAACAGATACAATCTGAAACTATTAAATGTTTTTGACATTTTGATTTTCAGCTGAAGTTTTATTTTCCAATTTTTTTTTTCCCTCCTCACCCTGAAGGAAAGCTTTTCTGACTCTAGAAAATATAGGTAAAATCTCCAGTCTTGGGAATGAGAAAAAACCATTGCAACCACATTTAAAAATGCTGAAGGCAGAAGAACTGAGACTTTTAACTAACAGATAAGTTAAACCCATTGGGATGCTAAGGCAGATTTGTATCGTACTGGAGGCAAACTTCAAGTCACTCCTGCATGAAGACATCCTTGAAAGAGTCATTCAGTGTCAATATACACCCGACAAGAAGGATTTTTGTTTTGTTTAGGAAAAAGCAGGGGAACCCAAACCCATTTGAAATTCTATTTCTTACAATAATTTGGTAGTTCTGATAGGGTCTGATCTGCTTTTACAAAGATAAGACCTGTTCAGGAGCAGCTATCATGGCAACGCATGCACAGGACATATGCAGGATTGCACTAAAAATACATTTGCCTTAACTGTGGCAATGTGCCAAAAAGCACAATGGTACTCTTCCATAATTTTTGCTGTATACTAATTTTTTCCTAAAAAAAATAAGTTTAAAGCTAATTAATAGCACATGTCCTTTGTGTAGGAATATTTTTTATTCTTAGTGTCAATAAAACATCCATATATTTGACCCTGTGCGCAAGTACCATTTCAGCAACTCACATCTGACCCCATGCAGAGCACCCAGGCTCTGTGTGTTCGCTCTGTAGCCCTGGAGCATCTTTCTCTTACCACAGGCTGGAGAACAGGATCAACGCAAACCAAATAGGTCTCCAGCAAGTAATGAGAAAAGTGAAGAAGGGGGCTGTGGATCACTTCCAAATCCCTACTGAAGTAGGCAGTTTGACTTTCAGAGGTGCTTGATATCTGTAGCCTCTCTTAAAAGGGCGGGGGCCGGGGGGGAAAGGAAGAACAACAGATCTATACAGATGCACAGGTGAGAATTTCTGTGTCTTTTTCCCGTTCTGCTATTAGTCTGGCACACACCAGGCTGACACACTCTTTTTTTAATGCGAATGAGATTTCTGTGTCCTGTGACCCAGGACGGAGCTGAAAGTGGTCAAAGAAGTTTGAATCAGAGGTCTTGGAGGAAAGCAGCTGTCAAAGCAGCCTGGTGCAAGCTAACAGAAGAGCAGCAAGAAGAAAAATACAAATACCAGCTTTTTTACCTTCTGAAGTGATGTACAGATGACATATCGTATCAGTGCAGTGTACTTGTGCAGGGACTGACAGCTAGGTATTGCCAGAAGAGCAACTGCCAATGCTGCCTGCTAACAGCAGGAAAGGATTAGATATCCCCCTTGTTTTCCATCCTTCAGGAGAAGCTGGGGATGTATGTACAAACGTTCAGCCACTTGCTTCAGCACTGCTTGGTTTCCTGTGGAAGACTTCTAGTCCTGTAACACTGTCAAGGCATCACGATGTGGATTTAAGAACACTAGTAACCCACATTTGCACCTTAACTTAAAGCCCATGCTTCTGTAGATTCAAGCTTTGAAACAAGGACAATTCTTGCGATACGGGTGGAATAAGCCCCGACCTCTTGTGGTAAAATGCTTAGAGCAGCAAATATTTTGTATTAAGCCATCCAGGATCCATTCCCTCTAATTAAAATATTTTCATCCTGGTGCTGTTTCATCACATACGACTAAATGAAAAATACATTTCTTTAATTCAGTGCGGCTCCTAAAAGTGATCCCTTTGAGCTGGAAGACTACAACCTCTCTGGACTGCAAAATCCGTTGGAGACCATCTTCTGAGAGGCAGCTGATGGCAAAAGCCCCATAGCAAGCTAGGGAGCAGCGAAGTTCTTTGGAGGAGGGCTGACAGTACCTGCATGGGAGGAAAATGAAAGCAGGTCTATTTATTCTCTTAACTTACCACTTGGCTTCCAAGTGTAAAAGCTCCAGCAGGATTTTTTTGTCCTAGCTCAGGAACGGTTGCTGCTATAAAACCTGCACTTGGGGTTGGAGTTGAACATATTAAACTTCTTCATATAGCTCTGGAGATTACAGCCTTTCTTTAACACCTCTTCACAAAAGTCCTGCCAAGTCCATGCCTACCAGGGAGACACAGAGACACGGCGTTTTTACAATTTATTTTGATTGCCGATGTCTTAGTGCCCACAGCAATAAGCAACCTTAGCTGCTTGTATTACTCTACCAGACACCACCAGGTTAGATCATGGGAAGCAAAAATAATACAATTTAGATACAGGATATTGCATGAGGAACAGCTAATGCTGCGTGCCTCCAAATTTATGGTGCCTGATTTCCTGTAGCTTCCTCTGTTGTGGAGTCCACAGTGTCTATGCGTGCAGCTTGGGCACACTGCACCCTTCCTCCCTCGAAGGGCACCAATTCCTACTTCTCTAGCAGCTGCCTTTTGCCATGGAAATTGCAGAATGGCAGTTCTGCAGCTGTGACAAAGGTTGTCAAGGTTAGTCACACAGCTAAAGCATCATTTTTGGAAGAGAAAAAGTGAACCAGCCTCACTGACTCAGGAAATGAGTTTGCCGGTGTCATTTTTGTGGTGCTGCAAAGGCATTTATATAGTTATCATAGCACTCAAAGTGGCATTTTACAGCTACTTAAAAAAAAAAAAAAAAAAAGAGGAGGAAATTCCCATAGAAGTTGAGAGGAATTTTTCTGTTAACTTCATCTGTTCATTTCATTGCAGCTAAGATTTCACTTCTGATTTCTGCTCTATGTTATACAAACTGAAGATGAAAGACAGCTGTAACTTGCCCTCCAACTCATATGCTGCAAAGTTTATAAGAAGTAAACCAGATCTTGGCTACCAATAAGTGACTGAGCTACAATATTTGAAGCCAAATGAAGAAGCAAGTAAAAAAGCAACTAAGGAGAACGAAGCTGCTTAATATTTGGGAAGAGCAATTATGACATGGACAGAAGACATGCAAAAGTGAAAGATTACAACAACTAGTCACAAATAATGTCCTGGATAAGAGGGGAATGCAGGGTGGGGAGGGGAAAAATGTGGGGCGAGGGACTAGGAGGGAATGAGGGGTGCACTTTAAATGGAGATGACATTGTCTTTTGCGCATTTGCTTACAAAATTATTTTAAATACAGTTTACACTCAAAATACAGCCCCCTGTAAATATAATGAAAAGAAACTTCCTCCTCAATGCGTTGCAATATCATGTTACAAATATCTAAATGGTTTATTTTTTATCCTACAGCTCATGCGATCCACTGCAAAATCTTGTGTTTTGATCACTTTTTTTCTCACAAGATGGAACAAAAAGATAAAGCCTAGCTAAGTGCCTATTATAAAAATGCAATTTTATTCCAAATTTAAAGCTTAAGTAAACTACATTTTCACTCACACATAAAGACAGTCTAAGCGTACTGCGAAGGCCAAATGTTGCACATACCCAAATGTGCTTTTTGCTTCTTTAGAAACCAACAACTGGTATCTAAGGACGAGCACAGGCTAAGTGTATTAAAGAAACCATACCCCTAAAGCCCAGATATTTAAAGCTTACAAAAATGTGTACTTCACCATTCAACATTTTTTTTATCCTGTTTGGGAAACAAAGTAGATGGTGACTTTGATATCAAGGTTCCTTTCTGTTTGTATGCCCGCATAGCATAGCACCAAAAGAGAATTCGCAATGAATCCGTGGAAACCTTCTGGGAATATTTCAACTGGTCCAACATCTTGTAAAACCTGGCTTCCAAAACCAAAATAAGCCATGTTCGATCTGTTCCCTTCTGCAGAAGTGACATGTGCTCTATTACGAAGAAGATAATTTTAAAGACTTGTAAGGAAGACGCGACTATAAAGGTTGCTGGCATGAGCTGAGGATGTTCACGTTACGAGTGATGAAGACGCATCAGTGAGTTATGCAAGTTATCTGAAACAAGTGCCAAAAATCCTTTTACCAAATCATCACGCACTCTATATAACACTTAGCTCGCTATAACTCTTTTCATATATACATCTCCCAGCCTCGCACAAAGGAGAAAGTAAAAGCTATTTTAGAAGTAATTTAGGAAGCTTAAAAACCAGCCAGTCACTGTGAAATTTATTAGCATCTTTTCTAAGCCTCACTTCAACTGCCAGTTTATTGAAAAGTGTTATTCTAGTAAAATCCTTAAAAGGAATGTCTCGAGGCTTTCAATGACTACAAAGGACACTTGTAAAGTTAGCTGTTCTCATTAGTATACGGAGGCTAGGATTTGGGGAAGGGGGAAGGAGCAGGGGGGAAAGGGGGATGCAGAATCGACGCATAATTATCAGTGGCAAAAAACACAAGTGAACCATGTCAGCTTTCAGAATTTCAGCTGACAGCCATACACTTTCAACGGCAGTTGTGTAACAACTCAGGCTCCATTGGCTATGCTCGGATTTTAGCCCGTTTCCTCCATCTCCTTTAGCAATTAAACTACCCATCACAGGGGTCAAATTCAGTGTCGACACAGCAAATATCCATCTGCCTAAGGCAAACATGAGAACAACTACTTATTTTTAGTTGTTGGCTAGTGGTTGCTAAAATTCCTTTTGAAACAGAACTTTTTTTTCCCTTTGATTAAGAACGAAACAACGAAACATCAAATAAAAATTCCTTTGAAAAAAGGACAATCTACACATTACATTATTGTATTAGTGGATAAGAACTAATGGCAGATCCGAATCCTTTCCAAGTTGTGCAAAACGCCACAAAAGCAGCGTAGGTCATGAAAAAAAGGATTTCAGGTGTTAGTAATTAAAGAGGTTCTAAAATGCATTAAACTTCTTCCTTTGCCTTTTACATGCTTTGATATGGAAAATCTGCATTCTACTTATAAATTAATCAAGATAAAGCTAAAAATAACATCACATACTGCTCCCTACCACATAAGGAATTCAGTGAGACATTAGAAAAACCTCCAGTATCAGTTTCTATCAGGAGCCGGTACCAGAGAAAGACATCTGAAGTATTTTGTGCATTTAATGTCTTCTCGAAAGAACTAATCACACAAGTAAATGTAGCTGCTCACATTGCTCTCTTGGACAAAGGCAAACATCTTCCATTTTCTTTCATGTGGGATTGCTACCTTCTTCAAAGGAGCAGCTTTTACCTCAAACTGAGGGGGGGATGGGAGATTGTTGTGTTCCGTCTGTCTGATGTGTTCAGTTCTGATCCTGAAGCTTATTCTTTGACTCCTAAAGCCTAAGGTAGGATTTTACCAAGGAAACTATTCAGGATATGTACTGGAACTTAATCACCAGCAGCACCAAACCGTATGTTTTAGAGACTTCTTTTTTAAAAAATTGCTCTAGACTTCTCCACCCTTTTTTCTACTCTTCCTTCCCCCCTGGAGAAAGAAAAATAAAACCAAATAAGTAACCAACACAAGCTCTGTTCCTTCCCCAGTGCAGGAGAGCCAATTTTGGTTTCAGTATGATTTGACTTAAATTCCACCAGCCAGAGTCAGGGCTGCTCGAAGGGGCGCCTCACGGCTCACGAATGAACGCTGCTGGCAAACAAAGGGGCTCAGTTGCATCTCTGTGCATTAATAACCAGTGTCCCACTGCATCAGACTCTGCGGGTTGTTGTGGGGATTTTTTGTGTGTGTGTATGTGTGTGTCTGCAAAATGGAGATCTCACAACTGAAAGATCAAGGGGAACGTGCCTCCGGGAGCATCATCCACAGAGTTCTGTTCTCATGAATCAAAATTCACTTCCCCTTAACAATGAGACACAGACCTCCAAATAAAAACGAGACCACGTTTATTCAATACAGACAGGTTAATTAAGACAGTAAGTCCTGTAAATCAGGAACACATTTCAAACGCTCCGGTACGAAGTGCAAATATTTAAAATCAACAGCCGCATCTTGTATCCGAGCCATTGAGCTTGTCAGGGAAGGGTGGATTCAGGGTGGCTTCTTTTCTTTTTGGTAGAAAAAAAAAAAACTTGTTTCGGCTACCTTATGTGAACAATGCATCTCAGGCTTCATTCACTCATCAGGCTTTACAGTTTTAAGTCCAGCTGCCTTCCAGCTTTGATATTCACATTTTCAGAAAAACTGCTTCATACAGTCACGACGGGAAAAAAAAAAAAAAAAAACCAACAACAAAATAATACTTAAAAAAAACCAAAACAAAACAAACCAAACCAGCCCGGGAGGGGAGAGGAAACACCTCCCGCTGGGTCAGCCAGAATTATTGCAAATGGCTCCTGAGAGACGGAGCAGCCCCGCGGCGGCCGAGGCACCGACGGCGGGGGGGGGGCCCGCGGCCCCGGCCGGGCTGCCGCGGCGGGGGGAGCGGGAGGAGGAGGAGGAGCTCCCGAGGAAGGCAGCGGGGAGGGGGGGACACACACAACAGCTCGGGGCCGGCGGCGTGCGCGGCCTCCGCCGGTTGGCGAGCGGCGGGGCCCGGCGCCGCGCCGGGGGTGACCTTGGGGCGGGCGTGGGGGGGAGGCACAGCCGGCCCAC